>JAULAV010003419.1:0-59707 GCA_030789695.1 Scilla litardierei
CGGTTACAGCATGCATGTCAGGCTATCAACATTTTCAAAGTAATATCAAGCTCATATATGAAGGAATGATGCAACTCAAGGATAGAAGAAAACTAAGAGTTCAAGAAAGAGGAAGAAGAAGCTGATGTCTCTGCCTACACATCTTGTTTTGGTCCGTCTCAATTTGTCTCGCACCGTCCTCAAAACTTAGCATGCTTCTGAGCATCCGTCAATCTGCTTCCGCTATTGAACTCAAACGTCTGGTGATTGAAAACCGAATGTACCCTCCTTAAAATAGACGTAGCTAGAGTATGGGTGAGCTAAGCACAACTATAAATACTCCAAGACTAAGAAGGACAATCGAGTGGTCATCATCAACTGAAGGAAGGGTGATGATGTTGAAGTGAAAGAATGGTTCAACTTATGATAAATCAATCGAACTGCTATCAAAGGAGGTTACTAGGGAATGTAAATCCAAAGAATGAAACACGAATTTCTAGACAAGGGTTAAGAGTTCAAAGAAGTGATGAGGATCAAGGAAGACCTAATGAAGATGGTAATAAGGACGCTTCACCCGTATATCCAATACCGGTGAACACTCGAGACATCCAGTACTCGAGAGTTCAATTTGAGTATTTTATATTGTACACCTTGATCTTGCTATATTGTTCACGAGGTAGTTAGCGCGGATCTACATGGGCCACCAAAACTGTAACGACCCGCTCCTGGGGCCCGTTACTTATTTGATATTTGTACAATACCTGCAGTTAACCAGTGAAAACAAAATAGCCACGATGCAGAGATGTACAAAAATACCCAAATAGTGTCCATTATTACAATCCATACAGTATAATATACTTCAACAAATATACATGAAAGAAGAAAGTACATAAAAATAAATCTGAAAGCTGCGGTCTCAGGGTCAAACTCTGGCTCTATTAACTCAAGAGCATCTACCTCCATATGTATGTCGTCTGTGGTGCCACGAAGATGGAACCGTAGGTAAGTCACAACAATTCTAACAATAGAAAAGAAGCAGTGCAAAATATGGAACAAGCTATAGTAAACGAAAGATGGTCATGCATGTGCAAAAAGTAAAGTATGAGCAGGAATATGTGTAAGAGTGATAAGTAAAGTACTGGTGGCTACTCAGGAGTGGTAAGTAAAGTGCATGTAATGCATAAAGTAAAGGTGACTATGCAAGTGCAAAAGTAACGTACAAGAGCAATAACTATGGCATGGCACTGACGTCCCCGCCGTTTTGGGTGCGTGCAATGTGTGCAAGACGTAATTGGGGGCGTGAGATTTAAATATTTATAACCGTAAGTGCGCGGTGTTGTAGTGTGTCTTGGGAGTCGAACTCAGGGAGGCGTGGTTGTGCTTGTGTCAGAAAGGACCGAATTCACCCTATGGGCGAGCTAGCCCGAATCGGTGGATGGGTTGTCACAGAAATAGAATGCGAGAGATAAACAATATAAAGGGAAACCCGGGACTTCGGTTTCCAACCTATCATGTGATTCTCGCTAATACGATCGGCGGATGGGATAACGATCGGAATTAAGGTCTAATGGTGAGACGTTGCCTCTAAGAGTGATACCAGCATCCCATGTGCCCGATATTCCGGTCGGTGCCCAGGATGATACGCCGGACTACCCGGGTTCGGTCAGTGGGCATTCTCATGTCCATTAACATTGACCAACTCCGGGAGCACTAAGCTCGCAACGATAACTCCCAACATCTCATCCTACCGCTCCCACGCGCTAGGATTCGATGTCTACGCTAAGGGCGTGAGCTATGGCTATGGAGTCAACCGCCAAGTTTATTCCCCCTTGGCCCAACGGTTAAAGGCGGTCTTTTTCCCGCCGATGACAATAAAACACCCTGCATAAACGATAGATTCCTAATCTCTATCGATTTCGTAGTCCTATGGACGCATTAGGGAGAACCCACGAAGGGGTTTCCACCAAAATCCCAGATTTGGGAACTACTCACATATTTTAGGTAAAAAGCAATCTAAATGAAAATAGACCGTTAAAAACATGATCCGGCGATTGAAAAGTAGTAAAAGCAATGCAAATAACACTATATTAAAGTTTGGTAAAGATCAGACAACTTACAAATATCAAATAAATTCCAGCCGTCACAAAATGGAGAGAAAACAGAAAATACAACTCAGCTCTCGTTTCTGAAAACCTAGGGTTTATATTTATAGAAAACGACGTCAACCTACCGGGTGAAGAATCACCCGATCGGGTGACCTGCTACGAACTTCGGCAGTGATTTTCAGAAACGTCACCCGGTCAGACGACACGATCGGTTGGAGGAAGCAACTCGTCGTTTGGATCTTGGTGTCGTCGGGTGAACCGATCGGTTGATAAATCAATCGATCGGTTGGAAACGTTGCCCAAAAGACAGTAAGTCGCGATGTTTTTGGCATAGTCAGCTGGCGGTCGGGTGAGCTCTCCGGGTCGTGTCTTCGGGGAATCGGCTACAGATGAACCGATCGGGTGAAGGTCACCCGATCGGTTGGAATTCAGCTTCAATTTCCAAATAGAGCAGTCGGGCTGAACCGGTCTCTAACCCGGTCTGTTGACACTCTCGTTGCTTCAGCGGCTGTCCAGGTTGTGCATGCGTGCATCTCCCGATCGGTTGGCTGTATCCAACCGATCGGGTGAGGGGCTAAAAGATAGAAATCTTTGTGTCTGACCCCCCTGGATCACGCGTGACTCCTCCCGTTGCTCCGGGGACTTATGATATCGTCGTTATGTGTCACCTATGCTGGTAAACTCCTGCAAACACGTAAAAACACGGAGAAGTGAAAGAAAACAAGAAAATACTAGAAAACGGATACGAGACGGCAGAAAATAAAAGAAAAACACAAAAGGAGATGTGCGTGAATATATGAAATATAAACGCACGTAAAAATCACCCAAGCTGAACCATTCCTCGTCCTCGAGGAAGACGAGTGAGAGTAGGAGCTCGGAGGAAGAAAATAGAGAGGAAGAGAGAAAACGAGAACTCTAAATCCTAAATCGCCCGTCATGGCCAACAAAATCAAAAACGACACACCAGGCGAGCAAACGACAAATCACAACACTAAACCAAGGAATACGAGTCCAGACAAGTGTCGTGGGCCCACGTGGTGAAGCGCGAGTGAGTGCGGTGGTGTGCTAGCAGATGGCGTCACCGTCTACATTGTGTTATAAGCTCCATATACACAAATTCAAGAAAAAACCCAAATATCGATTCGATTTGAAATAAGCGGTGAATATATAGTTCAAGCGTGCATGAGAGGAGTATGAGAATAGAAATGCATCATGTGTCAGGGACTCCACAGCTAGGGACTCGGACATCACCACACTATCGCCTAGATAATAGCTAGAAATTCCCTATTCCAAGTGTTTTCGAAAGCGATGGGGGTTGAGATGATGTGGAGTAGAACACTCGGTGCAAATTCTCGCCTTCCCTTTATTCTCGATAGGTAGGGAAATATTCACACACATTTTTTTTTGGTTTTGGATATATGTATTTTTTTGGATTTTTGGCTATACATATGTATTTTTTTCTTTTCTCTTTTCTCTTTTTTTGGGGTTTTTCTTTTCTCCCTTTTTTTGGATTTTTGGATTTTGGGGTATATACACGTGTGTACTCTCCCAAGTGGGAGAACGGTACACGACGAGGGGATTTGCACCAAGTAAAATAAAAAAGAAATCGGATTCTAAACACTTGGGCAAGGGAGATGTTTCGCTAATTAGAGCATAGGCTAAAATGGGTTATCCTAGTCCTAATTGTAGAATCCCGAAACATGCGAAATGAAGCATACGATATATATATTCTTGCATACAGAAGTACATAAGAGAGGCAAATACCGCATATTCAAATCGAAACATAATAATTTAGCGGTCATTCCTGGACAGGTATATAAATCAAAATCACAAAGTAGAAGCACACCAAACGCTATCACGACACACGACTCACAAAAAAGCTAAGTGGACCCACGATGCATGAAATGTAAGAGGACTCGGCTTCCTAGGGTTAGTGAATGTGATTATCGAAGCCATGCTAGGTGTGTGTGTGATTTTTGTGGCAATTCATCATAGGGTTCATCTCTAGGAGAGAGAGGAGAAAAGGGAAAGAAAGAAAAAAGAAAAACACGGAGAAAAACGAGGAAAAAGACACAAATGACGCACAAAGTGCGACTCCCCCAAGCTGAAACTTGCATTGCCCTCAATGCAATAAGAGTAAATACGGGAGGGCAATGAAAATGGGGGGGAATACGCACCGACACAAAAAGACATGAAAAACAAGAAAAACACACATACGAAACTGAAAATAAAAATAAAGATAAAGATCACACCACACGACATATAAACAGAAAATAAAAATAGAAAATCACACGACACAACATATATAATAAGCACACAAAGAAAACATCACACGATGGCACAGTAAAATTGACATCCCCCAAGCTAGACGTGACAATGCTAGCGATATGATGTGATCGTGAAAATGCAGAGATATGCAAGGGGTAGGTCAGAAAACAAAAAGAAATCAAAAAGCAGGAGAGGAATCATCCTCGTCCTCCTCGGTGGAAGAAGTGGGGGATGCGGAGGAGTGGATGGGTGAGGTGACTGGTGTGCGGAGAAGTGGAGAAAGTGGTCGAGGTGATGGATTGGTGGGTGTGGAGGAAGTGTGAACGATGGGTGGTGTGGAAGTGACGACGGTGAGTGGGAGTGAAATGGCGACCAACGCGGTGGTAGATGGGGTGGATACGATGGTAGAAGGGCTGGATATGGCGACGGAAGAGGATGGTGGGGGAAGTGATCGCGATCGCACCTGCAATTTCTTACGGCGCACATATGGAGTGACGGAAGTGGAGGGTAGTGGAGCTGTGGGGGCGACAGTGGAGGGAATGGAAACGGTGGGAGCAGATGAGGTGGTGGGAATGGAAGTGGTGATAGGAGGGGATGGTCACCTAGGGGGTGGTGGTGGTGGTGAAGAATGTGATGGGAGAGGTGAAAATCGTCGAGGGGGCGAAGGTGGGGGGAGGGGTGTGGTGTGGGAGGTGGTGGTCCGTGGACGTGAGTGAGAATGCGGAGGATGGTGGCCACGTTCCTCTCAAGTGCGAGGAAACATGGGTGAGTGAAGATGGAAGAGGATGGGGCCGAGGAGGTGGAACGGCGACGGAAATTTGAAGTCGGGCGCGGGAGGTGAACGGGTGAGGGCGCTGGGTTTATATAGGGTTTAAGTCAAACCGATCGGGTGAGTTTTTACCCGATCGATTGATAATTAGGTCGAAATTTTTGCTGAAAAGAGGCTACAGGCGAACCGATCGGTTGAGAACTCAACCGATCGGTTGGCCACTTCAAAATTTTTTTTCCGAAAGTTCAGTGCAGCTCACCCGGTCACTCACACGACCACGCTTCGTATCAACCGATCGGTTGATCAATTCCCAAAATTTTCCGAGACTTTGGCCCAGCTCACACGGTCTGCCAACCGATCTCACATTACTTCACCCGACCGGTTCGTTGGAGCACAGATACGGCCATTGTCTGATACATCTCACCCGATCGGTTGAGTGGTCACACGATCGGGTGAGGGCTTGTTTCCTGCAAAAATTCACAAATGGCCTAAGTCTCTCGACGGAAGTTCCCGCAGTTGGATTTAATTATTAAAATAGAAAAAATAAAGCTAAAAATAATCCTTAAAATGAAGATAAAGTTTAGAGCATGCGTTGCCTCTCATGAAGCGCTTTTGCTTAACGTCGTTTGCTCGACGCCTCTTTTGGTGGTCAATTAGGATCCGAAGGGTTTGAGGAAGAGTCGTCGGTCATTGAGAATCCGACCGGAGAGAATGCTGGTTCCCCGACCGCATAGTGTTTAAGGCGCTGCCCGTTGACCTTGAATGGCTCATCTCTTCCTATTATCTCGATAGCCCCATGCGGAAAGACCTTGGTGACGTGGAAAGTCCCGACCACCTTGACTTGAGCTTTCTAGGAAAAAGCTTCAGCCTTGAGTTGAATAGGAGAACTAAGTCTCCTTACTTGAACTCCCTCTTCAGGATGTGCTTATCGTGCCACCGCTTCAGCTTCTCCTTGTAGATCTGGGCATTTTCATAAGCATTGAGCCAGATCTCGTCGAGCTCGTTAAGCTGCAGCTGTCGGTGGCCTCCAACCTCCTTGGTGTCAAAGTTTAGGTTCTTGATTGCCCAAACCGCCTTGTGTTCCAATTCCACGGGTAAATGGCATGCCTTCCCGTAGACAAGCCGGTAGGGGGTCATGCCGATCGGAGTTTTAAATGCCGTCCTGTAAGCCCAGAGCGTGTCAAAAAGTTTCGACGACCTATCCTTCCTAGAGTTGGCCACCGTCTTTTCCAGTATGCTCTTGATCCCCTGGGTAGAAACTTCCACTTGGCCACTAGTCTGCATGTGGTAGGCACGTCCTATTCGGTGTTGCACCCCGTACTTCTTCAAGAGAGCTTCGAATTTCTTCTCTATGAAGTGGCTCCCTCCGTCACTGATCAAAACTCGAGGCACACCGAACCGCGGGAAGATGTTGTTTTTAAAAAACTTGGTGACCACTCGGGAATCATTAGTAGGACTGGCTATCGCTTCAACCCATTTCGATACGTAGTCCACGGCTACTAAGATATACGGGTTCCAAGAGGACGAGGGGAACGGCCCCATGAAGTCGACTCCCCACACATCGAAGATCTCTACCTCTAAGATGTAGTGCTGAGGCATCTCGCTCCTCTTGGAGATGTTCCCCGTCCTTTGGCATTTGTCGCAAGCCTGGACATAAGCGTAGGTGTCCTTAAAGAGGGTCGGCCAGTAGAATCCACTCTGGAGGATTTTCACCGTCATCTTATAGGTGCTCGCATGTCCTCCACACTGCTGATCATGGCAATGGGAGATTATGGAGGTCACCTAAGTTTCAGGAATACACCTTCGTATTACCCCATCATTGCAGGTCTTGTACAAATGGGGGTCGTCCCAATAGAATTTACGGACCTCATGAAAGAATTTCTTCTTCTGTTGATAGCTCATGTTGTGGGGGACAATGGCACAAGTCAGATAATTTGCGATGTCGGCGTACCAAGGAGTCTAAGAGGAAGAGATGGAGAAGAGATGCTCGTCAGGGAGCGAGTCGTCAACCGGAGTGGCGTTCAGATCGAGAGTAGGCATTCTAGACAAGTGATCGGCAACGACATTCTCCGCCCCCTTCTTATCTTTAATCTCCAGGTCGAATTTCTGGAGGAGAATCCATCTAATGAGCCGCGGTTTAGCCTCCTTCTTGTTCAATAGGTACTTGAGAGCCGCGTGATCTGTGTGCACGATCACCTTCGCACCAACGAGATATTGCCGGAACTTGTCCATGGTATAGATGACTACTAGCAATTCTTTTTCCGTGGTCGTTTAATTTCTTTGGGCAACGTCAAGGGTCTTGCTCGTATAATAAATAACATGCAGATTTTTATCCTTCCTCTGTCCCAAGACGGCTCCAATGGTGTAATCGCTAGCGTCGCACATTAACTCGAAGGGCAGGTTCCAGTCCGGTGGCTGAATCACGGGTGTGAAAATCAAGGCTTGCTTCAGAAGGCGGAAGGCTTCCATACACTCGTCGTTGAAGACGAAAGGTGCATCCTTCACAAGGAGTTGAGTCAACGGCCGGGAAATCTTGGAGAAGTCTTTTATGAAGCGGTGGTAGAATCCCGCATGCCCAAGAAATCCACGGACCCCTCGAAGATTGAGCGGTGGCGGAAGATTTTCAATCACCTTTACTTTTGCCTTATCTACCTCAATTCCTCTCGAAGAAATGATGTGTCCCAGCACAACTCCTTCTTGGACCATGAAATGGCATTTCTCCCAGTTCAGGACCAGACCCTTGTCTTGACACCTCTCCAGGACTTTAGTTAGATTGCTGAGGCATGAGTCAAACTCAGTTCCATAGACGGAAAAATCGTACATGAAAAACCTCCATGATATCCTGGGAGTAGTCGGAGAAGATTGCAGACATTAGTCTTTGGAATGTAGCCGGGGCGTTACAAAGCCCAAACGACATTCTTCTATAAGCATATGTCCCAAATGGACAGGTAAAAGTTGTCTTCTCCATGTCATCATTATGGATGGGGATTTGAAGAAAACCGGAGTACCCGTCTATGAAGCAGAAGTAGTTGTGCTTTTCCAGCCTCTCAAGCATTTGATCAATGAAAGGGAGAGGGTAATGATCCTTCCTCGTGGCCTTGTTCAGCTTCCTGTAGTCAATGCACATCCGGTACCCCGTGACGGTCCTCGTAGGTATAAGCTCGTCTTTCTCGTTGCGAATCACCGTCATTCCACCTTTCTTGGGTACAATGTGCACCGGGCTAACCCAGCGACTGTTGGAGATAGGGTATATGATACCGGCATGTAGAAGCCTAACAATTTCCTTTTTGACCACCTCCATCATGATGGGATTTAGTCTCCATTGCGGCTCAATAGAGGAGGCTTGCTCATCTTCAAGCAGAATTCGGTGCGAGCAAAGCCCCAAGCTCACTCCTTTCAAGTCTTCAATTGCATACCCGAAAACACTCTTAAACCTTTTTAAAACACCAAGAAGTTTGGTCATCTGGTCTTCAGGCAACGAGGAGTTCACTATGATCGGCATTGTCGAATCCTTCGCTAGATATTCATATTTAGTCCCGGAGGCAACTCTTTCATCTCAACTTCATGGGGTCCCGACGCATATTTTTCAAGCTGAGCATCCTCCAATGAAAGTATTTCCTCGTGGATCTCTCGAAAGCTAGCATCCAGAATTTCACTTTCCGCCTTGGTTTCACTTGGTAAAGCCTCACAAGGTAACGAGGGGGCAACGGGGGAAGGCTCTGGGTCTTTCTCAAGCTTATAATAATTATCCGGGAAGAATGCTTCAACCTGAAAACAGGTTCCAATAGTCGATGGTCCCCCACCACTGCTTCCAGCTTCCTCATTCCCCCAAGATCCGGGATGCTCTATATGAGTCTGCAAGGAATAGATCGATTCCGGTTCAACGTACTAGACAGACTCTGTCCGGTAGTTCTCCTGACAAAACCCCTCATATGTGAACAATTCCCCCCACTGAATTCGGAGCTGGGTGCGTCAAAATACGCCACCTCGCAGGGAGGAAGGACAGTTGTTGCTGGATGCTGCTGCGTCTCATGATACCTCCTCTGATTTTCCACAGCAGCAGACAGAAGGGATAGAATGTTCGAGGCATTTAGGTATTCTGTCAGATCTGTGCCAGGCAGCGGATGTGGTGCGAATGATCCCATATATCTCCCGAAACGGCACACAACATCCTTGTCGGGAAGCAGAAAACCTGCGAGAAAAGGAGGGAGAGAGAGCTGTACAGATAGAAAACACGTCAAAAGCACCAGTTGCATGAATGGGAGGTGAGTAGTGGCAACGGCAGTATGGCGATGCGGTCGGCCAGTTCCATACAACCAATATTTACATTATGTCCAAGTAAAATCAAAGAGTGTAGAATGTGAAAATTATCGCTAGATAGAGATGTGAGCTAGACTCAAGGGTTCATGAGATCCTAAAATAACAAGCACGTTGCCTCCCCGGCAACGGCGCCATAAAGCTTGACGTCCCCGCCGTTTTGGGTGTGTGCAATGTGTGCAAGACGTAATTGGGGGTGTGAGATTTAAATATTTATAACCGCAAGCGCACGGTGTTGTAGTGTGGCTTGGGGGTCGAACTCATGGAGGCATGGTTGTGCTTGTGTCAGAAAGGACCGAGTTCACCCTATGGGCGAGCTAGCCCGAATCGGTGGATGGGTTGTCACAGAAATAGAATGCGAGAGATAAACAATATAAAGAGAAACCCGAGACTTCGGTTTCCACCATATCATGTGATTCTCGTTAATACCACCGACGGATGGGATAACGATCGGAATTAGGGTCTAATGGTGAGACGTTGCCTCTAAGAGTGATACCAGCGTCCCATGGGCCCGATATTCCGGTCGGTGCCCAGGATGATACGCCGGACTACCCGGGTTCAGTCAGTGGGCATTCCCATGTCCATTAACACTGACCGACTCCGAGAGCACTAAGCTCGCAACGATAACTCCCAACATCTCATCCTGTCGCTCCCGCACGCTAGGATTCGATGTCTACGCTAAGGGAGTGAGCTATGGCTAGGGAGTCAACCGCCAAGTTTATTCCCCCTCGGCCCAACGGTCAAAGGCGGTCTTTTTCCCGTCGATGACAATAAAACACCCCGTGTAACCGATAGATTCCTAATCCCTATCGATTTCCTAGTCCTATGGATGCATTAGGGAGAACCCACGAAGGGGATTCCACCAAAATCCCAGATTTGGGAACTACTCACACAGTTTAGGTAAAAAGCAATCTAAATGAAAATCGACCTTTAAAAACATGATCCAGCGATTGAAAAGTAGTAAAAGCAATGCAAATAACACTATATTACAGTTTGGTAAAGATCAGACAACTTACAAATATCAAATAAATTCCAGCCGTCACAAAATGGAGAGAAAACAGAAAATATAACTCAGCTAGCGTTTCTGAAACCCTAGGGTTTATATTTATAGAAAACGACGTCACCCGATCGGGTAAAGAATCACCCGATCGGGTGACCTGCTGCGAACTTCGGCAGCGATTTTCAGAAACGTCACCCGGTCAGACGACACGATCGGTTGGAGGAAGCAGCTCGTCGTTTGGATCTTGGTGTCGTCAGGTGGACCGATCGGTTGATAAATTAACTGATCAGTTGGAAACGTCTACCAAAAGACAGTAAGTCGCGACGTTTTTGGCACGGTCAGCTGGCGGTCGGGTGAGCTCTCCGGGTCGTGTCTTCGAGGAATCGGCTACAGATGAACCGATCGGGTGAAGGTCACCCGATCGGTTGGAATTCAGCTTCAATTTCTAGAGAGAGCAGTCGGGCTGAACCGGTCTCTGACCCGGTCGGTTGACACTCTCGTTGCTTCAGCGGCTGTCTGGGTCGTGCACGCGTGCATCACCTGATCGGTTGGATGTATCCAACCGATCAGGTGAGGGGCTAAAAGATAGAATTCTTTGTGTCTGACCCCCCTGGATCATGCGTGACTCCTCCCGTTGCTCCGGGAACTTATGATACCGTTGTTATGTATCCCCTATGCTGGCAAACTCCTGCAAACACGCAAAAACACGGAGAAGTGAAGAAAAAAAGAAAATACGAGAAAACAGATACGAGACGGCGGAAAATAGCGGAAAAACACAAAATAAGACGTGCGTGAATATATGAAATATAAATGCACGTCAGGCACATGATAGCAACAATATTTTAACCAACAGGCAGTGTGATGACAATAGTAAGACAACCAGGTAGATATAGTAACACTAAAAAGCAATAGTAAAGCTAGAAACTACGTGACTTATATAGGAAAGTAATGAGCAAGCAAGAGGAAATATACATCGCTTGACTATCTAATAGTGTAGGCTGGCCTAATAATAAGAAGTCTAGCTTAACTCCCAAACCAGCCAATCAGTCAGGGCTTGAAGGCACATGTCACTTATATGACCGCAGGACAAGTCCTTTGGTTGACCAACCAACTTCCCATTCCTTTCTAGACACTGATCCAGTTGTAATTTAAGACCGCTTATTATTATACCGCTCTATCACATTCGAGTAGTCTCGACTTAGTCAGTAGTCGTGACAAAACAATGGTATCAATTAAGCTAGTGCAACAGTCTTAGCTCGAGTGCATGATATGCAACCATAAGTGCACCCATCCCACGGAGCAACCCGTAGAATATCTATCTACCATCCTCTACAGGGTGATGGTACAGCTTACCAAATAAGGGTGGACCCGGTCGATCCCACACACTTCGTAGCTCAAGACTACCCCATAACATATGTTGTACTGTATCTGTATCTGTATCCGTATGTATCAATCAAACTAGTGTAACAGTCTTAGCTCGAGTGCACGATATGCAACTATAAGTGCACCCATCCCACGGAGCAACCCGTGGAATATCTACCTACCATCCCCTACAGGGTGATGGTATAGCTTACCAAATAACGGTAGACCCGGTCACTCCCGCACACCTCATAGCTCAAGACTACCTCGTATCTTGTGTATTACATTCATACTAGTATTCGTATCAATATGGCCTCATGGGCCCATCACATCATCAACAGATAAGCAATCAATTCCAATAGGACGTTCCATGATATATCATTCAATCATTACTTTTCAATATGGTACGTCAATCCGTTGTTTCAAAGGCAAAGACACTAATAACGGTTGTGATAGACCGACTTAGTTACCAATAGAGTTATGCACAATAGTCTCACTCCAAAGACGTTCAAAGGCATTAACAACACTCCAAAGGGTTTTGCTTGTTGAAAAGTCAAGGCAGAAGCATCAACAAAGAATGTCAGTCCTGAGCAACGGTTTGAAGTCCAACAACTATGATACCTATCCATACTTCGAGCATGTGGTAATTCCATAAAGTACACTTTCTAAGTTTCTAAAGTTAGAATTCATTGTGACTTACACCTGATCCATGCTTCGAGCATGCGGTAATTCTATAAAGTACACTATCTCAATTTCTAAAGTTAGAATTCTGTGTGACTTACCATCGAGATTGTCGTAGTCAGACGAGATTGGAGCTAGAGCTTTTAAAGATGCTAGTGCACGAGTATTGGTACCTGTAAACACAAGAAATCATTAGTTACAGGCTACCCTATTTTCTATCTATTTAATTTGATCGTTTCGATTTTTATAATCGATTGAAACATTTTCGAAAAGTGTTCTAAATTTTTATATAGGCTAGATATGAAGAAAATAATTTTACTGCAGGAGGAAATATTTCTCTGACGCTTATATTAATTTTTATAATTTTTAAAAGCTCAAAAATCAATTTAAAAACTAATTTTAATTATGTATTAATTATTCAATAATTTATTCTGAATGCAATCTGTATCGAAAAGTTGCAAGTGAGCTGTCAAAATGACCGTCTCAAAGAGTACTGCAACATATATTTTTCTCACGTATCAGTTTACGTGAAAATAAGAAGTTACAGATTTTTAAGTGAAAAAGACGTATTTAAGTTTTAGGGTTAAAAATTAATTCTGGAAAAACTAAGCGTCTGATTGAGATGAAACTAGCGTCATTGAATCCAGAATATCATATCTGATTTTCTGAAGTTGGCCTTGTATTTTTCTGATGCCTGTATAATTAATTATGAATTTAAAAACATATTATCCTTATATTATATTTTATAACTAGTCATAATCCGTGCCCGCAGGCACGATGCATTCAATATTTTTCTCTGCAAAATCTGTCCCCAAAAAAATATTTCTACAGCCAAAAGTTAGAGGCACGGCCGCCTTCGGCGAGGAACAATAAATTCGGTGCGGGCGCCTTCGGCGTAGAACAACAAATTAGCGTATAAAATTTAGCGGGCGCTTTCGGCGCAGACGCCTTCGGACCTCTGCTTGAGGGGTTAATTGAAACGGACGTCCAAAAAGCTCAGCCCGTCTCTTTGAATGCACATTCCCTGTGTTTTTTTGTTTCAATTTTTTTGGGCATGTGTTTCGATGAGTGCAAAAACGGGTGAAAATAAAAATGGTGGGTTTGAGTGTGTAGTGTCTTGGTTTTTTTGTTTTTTTTTCTTGAGGGTGTGATTTTGGGTGTTTGGGTATGGGTGTGTTTTTGAGGGGTTGGGTGGAGTTTTGTGTTTTTTGGGTTTTGGGTTTAAGAAGGTTGTCTCATATGGCGATTTGACATTGCCACATGGGACAAAGATTCAAAAACCTCCCTCTTTTGTAATATAGATATATATTTAATATACGTTAATACGTATAGGTATTTTGTTTTTAAAAACAAATACGTTAACTACTCACCCTCTCTTTATTATCTCTCTCTCTCTACTCGCATGCAAGGAAAGCGACGAGTGGCGTGGGCGGGATGACGGCGAGGCGGAGTGTGGTTGACGGCGGAGTGCTGCGGTGGAGGGAGCATCGACCAGTGACAGCGAGGTGACGCAACTGGCAACGAAACGTGGCGACGATGGGGATGGAGGCGACGATCGCTCAGAGGCGGAGCTGTAGCAGCAGTGATGGCTGCTGCGACGAGGCGACATCGACGATGAACGACGGAAGTTCGGGCAGCGGGAGGAGCTTCAAGCATGGTGTCATGCCCCGATCCCCAGAATACCCAAGATCTAAATTTTTTTCCAAGTATTCTGAAGAGCAGAGGTGATGAAGAGGAAAAGAGGGAGAAAGAAGAAACTGAATAAGCAGGCCACTGCGCACATGCTGGGATAATACAAGTAAAACTCCACAGTTATATCAAACAACCTCATGAACATTAATAACACTCCATATGTAACAAGTTTTATTTATACATACAGCCCAAGTGTGTCAATACATATACACCGCTCTCAGTCTGCTAAGACATCCCAGTCACTGTACACCCCAACTCACACCAACACTATCCCTGAAACTCAACTCCAAGCCATCACCAACTCTGTTGTCCTTACCTGAAAAATAGAGGGGAGCACATCAATGCATGCCCTAGTAGGAACCAACTTGGGTTTGGAACTCCATTTTAAGGTTATTAATTCACAAGGCAAGCCAAGCAAAACAGAGTATGTAACTAAGAGATATAATGAAAATTAAATAGTTAAACAAGGGAATCATACCTGCGGTCCAGTGACGAGCTACTGCAAGAAAGGGATTAGCACGAATAATAATAACAATAGTAACAATTATAATAACATGAGGGCTCAAGCAACCAATATCAAATACGATAAGTGCAAGTTTCTGAGGCATGACACCAAACCACAAGGTACGGGCAAAGGGGAGGGGAAGTGCTGCCAGCAGTAGAAGTAACACACAAATCTTATTTCATAATTGAGTTAATTGGAACTTGGGTAAACTGTGTGATACCAGGACCTGTACTTCACCCTAAATTTGGGGTGAATATAGCACACGACGCAGTGGACACGGGCACTGTACAACACCGGGCCTCTCACCTCCCCCGTCCCTGGCAGGAGTGAGGCTATCCATATATAACCCAACCTACGTATGACCCCTCCACTCCCGGTAAAGGCGAGTGGGTATAAGTAACCCCTCCACTCCCGGTAAAGGCGAGTGGGTAAGCTCCACACATCACATAATCATCTCCCAACTTCACAGTCCAGGCCTCATACCCACAATTTACTCAAATCCCACCTAAAACCCGGGCTTTAATAACTAACCCTCATTAGAGAGGATTGAGATTTATTCAATTTTATTAGTTAACATCATAAGTGACACGTTAGGGGTCTTGATGGCATAGGTATGCACATATCGCCTCATCTGCCCATCATAAGACATATGGTCATGCACTCACGTGTCATGCTCTCAATCACAACACATCTTCCACTCTCAATTCCAATGTATCCATGCCATTCAAGCCTCTAACTTTACCAATTATCAATGTGGCTCAAGGCCAACACTAACACATACACATTTTTCAAATTACCGAATGTTGCCTTCATTGAGGCATTTCATCGAACACGTGGTGAGCGTGACGTGCACGTCCATAAGAACATTAGCAAATAAATTGACAAGACATATCATTAATCTAATTTACATTCAAGAACAATAATCATGGACAATTGGGGTATAAATGACAATATTACACAAATCATATCACCATGAAAAAGCTTCAGCTAGCAGAAATTGCACATGATGTCATAACAAATGGCTGATATCATCCATTTATACACATAATTTAGCAAGACTTCCTGAATGAAACTTGTAGATATGATAGTTGTGGATCCACAGATAAATTTTCATACAAAAATATTAAGTATTAGATTTTTGGTGAATTATTTAGTGAAGGGTGTCAAATCTGTTTTTCAGACAGATTTCTGGGTCTGTGTTCAAAGCCAATTTTGGGCATGTTCTAGCCTGAAATTCGACATGAGAGCAGTCTGATGAACTTTTAGATAATCTTCTTAAGTTTTCAACAAGACAAAATCCATGGAGTGTGCAGGTAGTTAGGCCAATTTTAATGAGATGTGTCAAAGCTGGAAATCAAACAGACATCTTGTTAAGATGGATTTATTTCTCCTAATTTATGAATTGAAACTATATCAAAATTTATATGATTTTGGGGTAGAACTTCAATATCTACAAGCTCATATTTTTTTCGAAACATGATTCGAGCTACAGTAATCAGGAACAAGGCAAAATCAGACATCAAAATTTCTGAAATTTTAAAGAGATAGGTTTGCTAAGAATTTTAAGGGGAAAATTGTGAAATTGAAACATATCTCATGAAATTTCACCATCACTAGTTCAAATTAAGTAATACATGCTATAAAATCTTAATAGGGAAAATTAATTCATGGAATTCCAAATCAAGTGGATTCCTACCTCAATTTGATTTCCCTTCTCTTTCTTCTTCTTCTTCCTCTTCTTCTTCTTCTTCCTCTTCTTCTTCTTCTTCTTCCTTTTTCTTTCTTTCTTTTTTTTGAAGCATTTTCGGCCATGGGTAGGGTTTGGGTGGCCAGCCATGGTAGGGGGAGGAAGGGGGAGAAGATAGGAAAGAAGAAAGGAGAAGAAAGAATTAGAATTGAAAAGAAGAGTGTAGAAATGAGATATTTCCAAGTTTCCTTCACATGCAAGATTGGAATATTCCAAGGGAATATTCTATGTGGGCAATGACTAAAATACCCCTTCACCTTCCAAGTATTTACAAGTTTGCCATTACTTTATACACCGACCACTTAAATATGTACGCACAGTAAATTTAGTCAAAAAGACCGTTTTGCCCCTGACCTTTCTAAAAATTTACGGGGATTGCCATTGGCCCCTAACCCCTTTCACACTTGCATGGCTCTTCTTACACACATCCATGCACATCCATGCAAGTATACATGCTTCACACGCACACGTCTAACGCATTCCTGTTGTTTTACACCCACAACGTCTTTCACACTTTTCCGCACTCACACTTCGCATTCACTTCCCTTAGCCACGTATTACGGCCCAATCCCCCTTACACTACGTCTCATACATCGATGTATTCATTTATCTCATGCCTACGTATGCACCGTAGATAGAAATACCACGCGTATTCAGTAGAATACACGTATAGTGCAAAATAGGGCATGACATCCTACCCACCTTAAAATAAAGTCCGCCCTCGGACTTCCTAGGGCGTAAATCTTGCCGAGGTCAGCTAAGGGATAATGATCTCACTACCATGAAATACAAACAAGAATACGTATCTATACCTCACTTATATACACTATATGCTCCACTATCATCCATACGCATCCGTATCGCACATATGTCACAGATACATCACATTACTCATCTATTAGCACATTCATATTACTATATGCGTCATTACATATACATACGTATATGTTTTTCATATAGATATCTTGACACACATATTTACATATTAACATATACATCATATACCACAATTAAGACTCTATACATATTATTACACGTATTTAGATCACTACTCACATCCATGTGCATACGACATCACATCGTATCCACATCGTAATACCTTCAAGTATAACGACTTATATTCTACCTGCTTATATATATGTTTATACACACATATACATCTATATCCATGCACAAGCACACAACAATACACATTAATCTACACACCATTTCTTGTTAGACAGGGTCACTATCACGGTATCGCACCATATGTACACCTGATCCATATACACCCAATATTTAGTCATTTGGATCACTCCTATGTATAGGCACATACGTATCTATATAAACACGTTATTTAGTCCCATCCATACATACATTCACATACACGTACTAACACATGCATGATCGAGTCTCATAAGGTTCACAATCATCTTATAAATAAGTATACACGTAACCTCATATCCATAGCAGTGCACCTACTGCCTCACACAGATAAGCGCATGTACCACACACAATACACACAAGAGTGCACAAACATAACACATCCCCTGCCATATGCTTTATATATAACTATTTTTTGCACATCCTACGCACATACTGCCTCAATAGTCACATAAATACGAATACCATCTACACACCACACACTCGTATACATATACATATGTAAACAAATACACACATTCCAATACCTATATATCAAATAGGTTCATTTTCTTACATTCATTAAATATATACATACACCCATACTTCATACTCATCACATTCATATCCATACTGCATAAGCCTATACATACATATATGTTCTAGTTCAGACCTACACATACATGCATACACGTAGGAATACGCATCTCCAAGATATACCTAGATAGGTAACCATATAGGAAGATCAGCAGGTAAGAAAACAAAGATATGTATAAGTATATAGATACGCATTCACCCAATATACACATCATTACGTATACTCCCATGCACACCACATATGTATAAACACATAACACACATAATAGAAAGTCATACAAATATGATACATATTCACGTATTTGCGATAAGCAATCGATAAGCAATAGCCCACGTAGATATTCCATAAGCATATACTCATTATACACCTACAGATGTATAAACATCAATACCATACATAGATTTCTGAATCTATATATAGCCAAATACACAAACGCTTATACACACAAGATTATTACTCTAATAGTAGGTATAGATACAGACATGCATATATACTTATTAGGATCCATGCAACCATGCACTTACATTCACATGTTTGGGCACACATACTCACACCTTCTACAAATATCCTGCTATTACACACTTACACAGTCAAGCTACTCAACCACACTAGCGGCTAGTCGGCAGCTAGTCATACTCTTATATACATAACATCCAATATATCCACACTTTTATCAGTATACTAGTACATACACAAGTAAGTGTATTTCAACATTAATACAGATTCAGTAGATAGTCACATCCCATATACATACACATTCATATAGTGATACATGCATATCCAAATAGGGATCATTCACATACATATATACGTATAACCACGCATAAGACATACACCAATATGCATTCAACAATAACAACATATATACACGGTCACACCATGCTTGACAACACACGTACATACAAGTAACCAATACACAATCCCCCTCATTCCACTATACACGGAAGGGTACATGCACTATATATACATCCAAATGGTCCTATAGGCACCATTCTACGAGGTAAGCATATACACACATGTATACATACACCGTAACTCCACTTAATCGTGCAAACCCATATCCATCCCACTTATACATACACTTTATAACCCCAATTTCTTATATCCATCACATCCTATATGTGTTACGCATCATACATATATCCCTATCCCATTATAAGCATGGTATAGAGCTAAGGGCCTAAACTGAGGGTGGACGAGTCTAAAGCGCCCCTACCCACCATAGGATACATCTACTACAAACATCCTGGGTATTACTCATACTACACGTACGCCAATTACTCATCTATATCGCTACATACATACCATATATGGCCATAGCACATTACCTATCTTCACACAATAATACAACCCATGATCATATACCCAAGTAAAACAATATACCAATTCCTATAGGCACATAGGCAGCACATACATATATTTACAGTTATTCAGTTCTAACACATAAGGAATTCATATACTAGCAATATAACACTAGCGAGATATATATATACCGGTACTCCATACCTATGGCTATACCACCTACCCAAACAAATACACGTATATTCACTCACATACACTTCCTCCCTATATATCCACAAGCAATATGAACACTATACTAATCTATCCACGCCAGGATAGATATACACACCTTGACACGCTCCCCACAAGGGGCACAACCATAAGGTAATAGATAGGAAAACGCTTACATGCGCTTATATCTCACATGAACACATCTTCACTCACACACCTACAAGGAATACTCCCACTGGCTTATAGGTACACACCAATATCCATCCATGAGCAAACATGTATACATAACCTACGTCTCGGAGTCACACAAGTATACCACATATCAGTCTCACATATCTGTATCATGTACTTTTACAGAGACGTAGGATACATACACTCAAGTATTCACTCACCTAGTATATACTCTCACATCTATCTATACTTGCAACGTTCATGCTATTCAATACAAATATGCATATATACAGAATACCAGTATACATGCAACGCTTATAATTCAAATATCCAAGTACCACAACTGCATTTATACACACGAATTCTTATTAGAATATATATATACACACTGATACCAACTAATATACATTTATAGTATACTATACTATAGGAAGTTCATCCTCTGTCTTCCTAAGTTAGGGTTTTAAGGGTGGATTACTTGAGGCTCTAAGGTCTCTACACACCTGAGGGCTAATGTACTCCTGGTCGCCTACTGAAGCATCATATGTACTATCCTTACGCACATCGCAGTGCGGTGACCTGCATGGGCCACCAAAAACTGTCACGCCCCGATCCCCAGAATACCCGAGATCTAATTTTTTTTCCAAGTATTCTGAAGAGCAGAGGTGATGAAGAGGAAAAGAGGGAGAAAGAAGAAACGGCCACTGCGCACATGCTGGGATAGTACAAGTAAAACTCCACAGTTATATCAAACAACCTCATGAACATTAATAATACTACATATGTAACATGTTTCATTTATACATACAGCCCAAGTGTGTCAATACATATACACCGCTCTCAGTCTGCTAAGACATCCCAGTCACAGTACACCCCAACTCACACCAACACTATCCCTGAAACTCAACTCCAAGCCATCACCAACTCTGCTGTCCTTACCTGAAAAATAGAGGGGAGCACGTCAATGCGTGCCCCAGTAGGAACCAACTTGGGTTTGGAACTCCAATTTAAGGTTATCAATTCACAAGGCAAGCCAAGCGAAACAGAGTATGTAACTAAGTGATATAATTAAAATTAAATGGTTAAACAAGGGAATCATACCTGCGGTCCAGTGACGAGCTACTGCAAGAAAGGGATTAGCACGAATAATAATAACAATAGTAACAATAATAATAACATGAGGGCTCAAGCAACCAATATCAAATACGATAAGTGCAAGTGCCAGAGGCATGACACCAAACCACAAAGTACGGGCAAAGGGGAGGGGAAGTGCTGCCAGCAGTAGAAGTAACACACAAATCTTATTATTCATAATTGAGTTAATTGGAACTTGGGTAAACTGTGTGATACCAGGACCTGGACTTCACCCCAAATTTGGGGTGAATATAGCACACGGCGCAGTGGACACGGGCACTGTACAACACCGGGCCTCTCACCTCCCCCGTCCCTGGCAGGAGTGAGGCTATCCACATATAACCCAACCTACGTATGACCCCTCCACTCCCGGTAAAGTCGAGTGGGTATAAGTAACCCCTCCACTCCCGGTAAAGGCGAGTGGGTAAGCTCCACACATCACATAATCATCTCCCAACTTCACAGTCCAGGCCTCATACCCACAATTTACTCAAATCCCACCTAAAACCCGGGCTTTACTAACTCATCCTCATTAGAGAGGATTGAGATTTATTCAATTTTATTAGTTAACATCATAAGTGACACGTTAGGGGTCTTGATGGCATAGGTATGCACATATCGCCTCATCTGCCCATCATCAGACATAGGGTCATGCACTCACGTGTCATGCCCTCAATCACAACACATCTTCCACTCTCAATTCCAATGTATCCATGCCATTCAAGTCTCTAACTTTACCAATTATCAATGTGGCTCAAGGCCAACACTAACACATACACATTTTTCAAATTACCGAATGTTGCCTTCATTGAGGCATTTCATCGAACACGTGGTGAGCGTGACGTGCACGTCCATAAGAACATTAGCAAATAAATTGACAAGACATATCATTAATCTAATTTACATTCAAGAACAATAATCATGGACAATTGGGGTATAAATGACAATATTACACAAATCATATCACCATGAAAAAGCTTCAGCTAGCAGAAATTGCACATGATGTCATAACAAATGGCTGATATCATCCATTTATACACATAATTTAGCAAGACTTCTGGAATGAAACTTGGAGATATATAGTTTTGGATCCACATATAAATTTTCATGCAAAAATATTAAGTATTAGATTTATGGTGAATTATTTAGTGAAGGGTGTCAAATCTGTTTTTCAGACAGATTTCTGGGTCTGCGTTCAAAGCCAATTTTGGGCATGTTCTAGCCTGAAATTCGACATGAGAGCAGTCTGATGAACTTTTAGATAAGCTTCTTAAGTTTTCAACAATGCCAAGATCAACAAAATCCATGGAGTGTGTAGGTAGTTAGGCCAATTTTACTGAGATGTGTCAAATCTGGAAATCAAACAGACATCCTGTTAAGATGGATTTATTTCTCCTAATTTATGAATTGAAACTCTTGAGTATTGATTTCCCGAATTTGGTTTTGATGATGAACAAACATAAATATCATGAACTAACTCTTTGTGAGCGCAGTTATGGAGATCGTCGCCAAATTTCTATGAACATCTAAAGCGACGTATCAAGACTTCTCAAAGCACATGAACGTGTGCTTGAAGCTTCGTTGAAGCTCAAGGACCATTATTGAAGTCATGAAGACTCGATTGAAGCTTTTGAAGACGGTTCGTCAAGTTTATTTTATGTCTTCTAGCTTCTTTTCGTAGAATGTTAAGCCTTGAGTAGGTCTTACGTTTTAATCTTCATAACGCTCATATCTTAGAGCTAGGATCTTAGTAGAAGCCCTTACGATCTTTCCCGAAGCCTCGCGCTTCGATTCGCGGCTTCTTGTGCATGTTAGTTGGTTCAAGAAGAAGAACCAACCGACTAGATGGCAATCTAGTTGGTCGGCAAAGCTTCTTGAACCGACTAGAATGCCTTCTCAATTTCAAGCTCTTTACTTTACAGTTAGTCGGTCAAAGAAGGTTCACCGACCGACTAGTTGTGAAACTAGTCGGTTAGGAATCCTTCTTAGACCGACTAGTTAAGCTTCTAATGTACAGCCTAAGTTACTGTTTGTCGTTAGTCGGTCTAAGTATATTTGTCGACCGACTAGTTGATGAACTAGTCGGTTAGACTTTGTTCTTAGACCGACTAATTCATTTTGAGTTCAGCCTTCTCTATTTCACCTGTTAGTCGGTCAAAGTTGACTCACCGACCGACTAGTTGTGAAACTAGTCGGTTGGCAAGTCTTCTTGGACCGACTAGTTATTCATTCCCTGAACTTCACTTCTTGGATGTTCACCTCTTAGTCGGTTCATGTTGTTTCACCGACCGACTAGTTGATGAACTAGTCGGTCAGTGATCCTTCTTTGACCGACTAGTCTGCTTCAGAATAGATCCGTTGGAGCATTAAATGCCACGAATTTCTCTCTCTCTTTCCTCTATCCTATATATACTTGGAGTGCTGCATTCATAGCATTCAAGGCTGATATTTATTGAAGTTTAGAGATCAAAGAGAAGCAATTAATTCTCATTCAAAACTCATTCATTCCATTCAAGAATCTCTCCTTCACTCTTATTTCAAAAGAGAGATTCATTGATTGTGAGCCTTCCAAGCCAAGTGCTTGAGTCTAGGTCACCAACATCTTCCTAGGACTCCATTGTTGGTCATCTACTTGGAGCTAGGGTTTGGTGCCATTCATCTTCTCCAAAATCCTTCTTGCACTAAAATCGTAAGTTTTACTCAAGGCATAGGATTTTGTCGGTAAGTTCGTATTTCATTTACTTTGCTATTGTAAGTGTTTTACTCTCGGTTGTGAGAGTTTGTTTGTGATTCCGGGTTGTTGGAGTCACAATTACATTGTGTATGATTTGGTCTTGTAGAGGTTTTTCTACAAGAATTTCATAGTGCAAATCTTGGGTTAGAGGTTTCTAACTCAAGTAGCCGAAGGGGATCCGGGTGTTTGGGACGTAGGATCACCAGGAACAAGTCGGGGAGACTTGGGTGGATCCGAACCCGTTAATTTGTGTGTTTGCGATTGCATTTATTTGTTGTCTATATTTACATTTCCGCATTTCTGCATTGTTGGTTGAAGTTTGCAAAATAATTAGGAATTATCTTCTTAATTATTTTAAAGTACTATTCACCCCCCCTCTAGTACTTGTGCAATAACTACGTAGGGCATTATATTTGGTATCAGAGCCAAGTACCTAGCTATGTCTTCCAACGACAACAAAAGCGTTCGTCCACCTTCAGACTACAACACCTTCAGGAACCGTGAAGGAGCTTCTTCGGTGATGGAAGGACACTCCTCGACGAGGCCTCCTTTCTTCAATGGTACCAACTACGGGTACTGGAAATGCCGGATGGAAACTTTCCTCCGGAGTGCTTCATTGTGGAGAGCCACGTTGACGGAGTACGTCGAGCCCGAAGAAGAAGATTTCGTGAAATGGACTACCGCGAAGGTCGCCGCGGAGGTAAGCAATGCCAAGGCAATGAATGCCTTGCAATGTGCTTTGGAGCCCGAGGACTTCAACAAGATATGCATATGTAAGAGTGCATATCAAATCTGGAACTCCCTCCTCATCTTGCATGAAGGAACGAGTAGGGTAAGAGACTCTAAACTCGTAGTTGTAAATAAAGATTACGAATTATTTCATATGCAATAGGGTGAGAAGATGAAGGAGTACTACGCTCGCTTCGTCGACATCACCAACGAGTTGGAGGCTCTTGGTAAGACCTACACCCAAAAGGAGAAAGTCTCGAAGATCATCGATAGACTTCCTTCTTGTTGGGAGAAACGTACCATCGCTATCGAGGAAGGTAATGATATGAGTAAGTATACCGTTATCCAACTAATGGGTACCTTAATGTCTTATGAGGTATGCAAGGATAGCAAACTTAAGTTGCAGGACAAGATGAAGTCCTACTTGAAGCAAGATGAGCCAAAGAAAAAGGCGATTGCGTTCAAGGCCGCTCCATCCACATCCACATCTACCGATGATGAAGAATCGGAAGAAGAATTGGACTTGGAGTCCATTGCCCTCATGGCAAAGAAGTTCAACCGGTTCTTCCAGAAAGGTAATTTTAAGAACAAGTCTAAATTTAGTTCTTCTAACGCCTCCGCTCCTTTGTGTTTCAAATGCAACAAGCCAGGACACATGAAAGCGGATTGTCCTCAAAACAAACACAAGGAGAAGTGGAAGGCGCCAAAGTTCGACAAGTCCAAGAAGTACAAGAAAGGGTACAAGAAAGGGCTTGTCGGGACATTCACTGACTCCGACGATGACTCGTCAAGTGGAGAGTCGGATGATGAGCAAGTGGAGCAAGCACACATGTGCTTCATGGCACGAGAGGAACGTGTTCAAGAGTCTTCCTTCGATGATAGCGAGGATGAAGGCGATGAGGTAACTATGGACGACCTTAGATTAGCTAACGAACAAATATGGTCTAAGTATTCTAAATTAGTAAATAGATATACTAAGACTAAAGATAAGCTAACTAGTCTCCAAACCTCGCCTAAATCTATCGTCATCAAAAATGACACCGTTGTTGAAGACTTGAGAAATGAGATCATAAATCTCAAGTCTCAACTTGAGCATGTTCATATTGAGGATTCGGAGGAACACAAGATAGCGGATTTGACTTCTCAAAACTCGACTTTAAGTATTGAGAATGAGAATCTCAAATCTCGTGTTTATGTGCTCACATCGCAAGTATCCACTTTGGATGCTTCTATGCGTTCTCTCACCGAGAAATATGAGTGCACATTGGGCCGAATTAATAAATTCAATAAGGGTAAGGATCATTTGGATAAAATCCTAAATGACTTACTTCCGGTCAATCACCACATTGGCTTGGGGTATAAGATGGGAAATACATCCAAATCATCTACTACCTTTGTTAGGCCAACTTCAGATGCCTCAACGAGTGGTAGCAAACACTCTATTGGTAGTTCATCTACCAATGGTGCTTCCACCTCGTACACACCCTCTTTTGGAAAGAAACCCACTTTGGGTGGACCTCCAAAGAAGGGTCATGCTTATAAGTACACCAAGACTATGCCACATAGGAACACACATCCTACTCCACATGTTCACACTTATGATGATTTCTATGCACCACATCCACGGGCACGTGCACACCATGTGAGACACCCTCACGCACGTGTTCCTCCACATGCATATGTTCACTCACATCATCATATGGACAAGTATCATCATGCACCATTTCATCATGTGCCATATGCCTATCCACGACATGCATCACGTAGAAATCAACAACGCATGCATGCTCCCAATAGGAATAGTGCTCCCAAAATCTTCACTATTTGGAGCCCGAAGAACACAAGCATGAATGAAAAACAAGTTTATATGAACTCTTATTTCATGAACGTTGTTAATAATGATAATTATGTGGGGAAGTCTAAGTCCAATTGGACTTGGCTTCCAATGGTCTAATCTTTAGGACCCAATGACCTTGGGTACCATGGAATGATATGTTTATCCTTTGGTACTCAAGAAAAAGAAACGGAGCAACAAATCCAAATTTAGCTCCAAGAATAATTGGATACTCGATAGCGGGTGTTCAAAACACATGACGGGTGACGCTCAATTGCTCTCCGGAGTGGTGCCCATTGCAAATGGGAACCACGTCGTCTTTGGAGGCAACGAGAGCGGAACCATCATTGGTGTTGGTAAAGTAGGTAACCCTTCTAAACCACTAATAAGTGATGTTTACCTTGTTAAAGGTTTAAACCACAATCTTATTTCAATAAGTCAACTTTGTGACAAAGGTTACAAAGTTAGCTTTGCGAAAGGAATGTGACATATTTTGAATAAACTTACTAATGATGTATTATTCTCTGGCACGCGCCATAAGGATATCTATATTTTAGATCTTCCAAAATCGCATGAACAATGTCTCATTGCCAACACAAGTGAACAACACTTATGTCATCGACATTTTGGTCATGTGAACTTTGGAACACTTTTTAAGCTTTCCAAGTTAAATTCTATTAAGGGATTTCCTAAGCTTGTCTTTCAAAAGAAAAGCTTTTGTGACTCGTGTCAACGAGGCAAGCTTCCAAAATCTTCATTTAAACCTAAGAAAAGCATTTCATCTAAGCGGCCCCTAGAGCTATTGCATCTAGATCTTTTTGGGCCAACTAGAGTTGCTTCATTAGGTAATGCTAGATATGGACTTGTCATCGTTGATGACTTTTCTAGATTTACTTGGGTATTTTCCTTAAGTAATAAAAATGATGCTTTTGAAAACTTCACAATTTTTGTTAAGAAAGTACAAAATCTCATTGGAACCACCATTGTCACTATTCGTAGTGATCATGGAGGGGAATTTGAGAATGAGTCTTTATCAACTTTTTGTGATGAAGTTGGTATTACTCACACCTTTTCTTTCCCTCGCGCACCTCCTCAAAATGGTGTTGTTGAGAGGAAGAATATGACGCTAGTGGAATGTGCTCGCACTATGCTTGATGATAGCCAACTTGGCCATCAATTTTGGGCGGAAGCGGTACATACCGCTTGCTATGTGTTTAATAGGATACTTTTGAGGCCCGGCACTAAACAAACTTGCTATGAATTGTTGTTTGGTAGATTGCCTCAAGTTAAACATTTTCGAGTTTTCGGCGCAAAATGTTTTATTAAAAACACGTCTGGTAGTTTGGGCAAGTTTGATCCAAGATCCGATGAGGGGATATTTGTTGGATATTCCTCTCGTAGCAAAGCCTATCGGATATACAACAAACGAACCTCAACGATCGAGGAATCACTTCATGTCTCATTTAATGAAGGTTTTGTCCCTACTAGAATTACTAATGATGATGACTCCATGGATGTCTTATGTGATTCAATTGGTAATTCTAATTCTATTGATTCTAGTGAGACTAACCCAACTAATGAATCTTTTGAGAATGTTCCTAGTGATCAGGGAATTCCCAAACGGCTTCATACCGTTCGTGACCATCCCCATGAGCAAGGCATTGGCAACATCCTTGATAGTGTCAAGACGAGATCTCAAGTCAACTACTTCGCTCATTGTGCCTTTACCTCCTCAATAGAGCCAAAGAATATTAACGAAGCGTGCGAAGATAGTGCTTGGATCTTAGCCATGGAGGAGGAACTCATTCAATTCTAGAGGAATGAGGTTTGGGAGCTTGTTCCATTGCCTTCGAAGAACCACACCGTTATAGGAACGAAGTGGATTTTCAAGAACAAGACCGACGAAAACCAAATCGTCGTCCGGAACAAACTCGGTTAGTTGCTCAAGGCTACCGTCAAGAGGAAGGTATTAATTTCGAAGAATCCTTCGCTCTGGTAGCTAGATTAGAATCTATTAGACTATTATTATCTTTTGCATGCCATAAAGATTTTAAACTCTTTCAAATGGATGTAGAAAGTGCGTTTTTAAACGGAGATGTTGTTGAGGAAGTTTACGTTTCTCAACCTCCGGGTTTTATAAATGAAAAATTTCCAAATCACGTTTTCAAACTTAAGAAAGCACTTTACGGTTTGAGACAAGCTCCTCGGGCTTGGTATGACCATTTAAAGAATTTTCTTTTGGATTTGGGTTTTAAAATGGGAGAATTTGATTTGACATTATTTGTTAAGTATTCGAAGAATGATATTATTTTAGTTCAAATTTACGTTGATGATATCATTTTCGGTGCTACTAACTTCACTCTTTGCGAAGAGTTTTCTAATGTTATGAAGGATCAATTTGAGATGAGCCACATGGGTGAGCTTAAATATTTCTTAGGTCTCCAAATTTGCCAAATGAACGATGCAATCTTCATCCACCAAACCAAGTACACAGTGGAGTAGCTTAAGCGATTTGGAATGGAGAATGCCTCCGGGAAGAAGACTCCAATGAGCATGACTACACATCTTGATAAGGATACGGGCGGTAAAGATGTAGACATTCGTCTATATCAAGGTATGATAGGTAGTTTACTATATCTTACCGCAAGTAGACCCGATATTATGTTTGCCGTATGTGTATGTGCTCGTTATCAGTCTCAACCTAAGGAATCTCACTTAGTAGCGGTAAAACGTATTTTCCGTTATTTAAGGTACACACTTGACATTGGATTACTTTATCCAAAGTCTAGCACATATGAGTTAGTCTCATATAGTGACGCAGATTATGCGGGATGCAAATCCGACAGGAAAAGTACTAGTGGCACTTGCCATTTTATAGGAAATTCTCTTGTCTCTTGGTTTTTCAAGAAGCATAATTCCGTATCACTTTCAACACCGAGGCGGAATATATTACCGTCGGTGCCGCGTGTGCTCAGGTTCTTTGGATGAGACACACTCTTAAAGACTTTGGTAGAAACTGTGATACTTGCCCTATCATGGTGGACAACCAAAGTGCAATATGTCTCTCTAAGAATCCGGTACACCATTTCCATTCTAAACACATAGATGTCCGTCACCATTTCTTAGATGATCATGTTGCTAAAAAGGACATCATTTTAGTGTACGTTGAAACCCAGAAGCAAATTGCCGATATTTTCATGAAACCACTAAAGGAAGACTCCTTTGTGCGGTTGTGTCGAGAATTGGGGATTATGGGTGAATCTGAGATTTAGGATTCATATGTTTTCAATAATCTTGCACTATTAAATTTCGTTATATTTGCTCATGCTAGAATTATTGAGATTTTCTGGATTTTTGGTTGAATTTTCGTAATTTATGCTCGAATTATTCATGAACGTCAAATTTAAGATTTTCGATATTTAATGGGGTAGTATAATGTTTAATGAGAGTATTACGATGTTTCGTCCAAGTGCGATTAGGAGAGAACTCAAAATTTTCAATTTTAAAATTTTTGGACTCTCTTAGTCGGTCCAAGTTCATTGGCCGACCGACTAGATTCAATTCTAGTCAGTCAGTGAATGAGCTTAGACCGACTAATTCTTGCTCAGAATTTTGGCTTCAGTTACTGTTTGCACTTAGTCGGTTCAAGCTCTTTGGCCGACCGACTAGATCGTTATCTAGTCGGTCAGCGCTTGAACTGTGACCGACTAATTGCATCAGGGACTGCTTGGTATTTTCGCATTCCGGTCGACTTAATCAGCTATGCAACGACTATTTTTCATTATATTCGGTGCGAAAAAGTTTCTCAACCCCCTAAAAACCACGTGCCTCTTCATCTCCTCCGTTGATCTCGCCGTTTTCCGGCCTTCTCCACCTCTTGCCGTCGATCCCTACCCGTTCATCCTCCTAGGTATCACTCTCATCTAGCTCCTAGGGTTTGATCTCAGCTTCTAGGGTTAGGGTTTCACTCGATTTGAGTTCGGCCTAGGGTTGTTTTCGGGTTTTTGATTTCAATCTCGTTCGATTGTGCGCGTGTCTCGTCTCGATTATGGCGAAGACGCGTATTCCCATCCGACCCTCGAGTCCGTCGCCTATGACCGTAGATTCTCCTCCTACGGACCCCCCGCAACCCAAACAAACTCCTCCCAAACGCCGATCAAAATCGACCCAACCTTCGTCGTCTTCGCTTCCTCTTAAGAAGAAGAGGACGGCGACCGCTAAGCCCAGAGCCCAATCTCAGCCCAAGACCAAGCCAGTTTCATTCGTGCTCCCACTCCTCCCGGTGCTTCGGATTTCGACACCGAGTATATTCCGGAGACCGAGCATACCACTAGTGCTCCTACTCCACTCCGATCTAGCACTCGTCAGCCTGGGGGGAAGGCTCCCATGCCAGTTGGCGATGTCGATATCTCGCTATGTCGCAATGACCCGATATGTCTCGCGGCATACAACCGTATCGAGCACTGTCCGCTGTTATTGGAGCACTTCGTTCAGTTCTCCAACCTCCCCCACCTAGCCGATCTTTTATCCTATAGTGGTCTCCTTGACTATCTTCGCCATGACCCTAAGGTGAATCCACACCCTTACCCCCGCCTAGTCAAGCTATTTTATGCGAACCGTGTCTAGGGTCAGTACGACGAGACCCACTCCATTGAGACGACTGTCTTGGGGACACCGATTGTCCTCACGGCAGAAATCTTAGGGGAGTTGATTGGTGTCTCCTCGTCTGGCCTCCTCCCTTTCGATATCTCTGTCGATGACATCTCTGCCCTTGACCAGGTCATGCTTACCGAGATTTTCCACGTGATCCCTCCCGCCATGATTGGCGTCCCATCCAAATCCTTCAAGCCCAACGCTTGGGTCTTGAATCTCATGCTGAAGTCGTGCCTCCTTCTGAAGTACGGCTCATCGAGCTTGCCTTCCCAGCCATTTCTTAAGCTGATCTACGCTCTCTTCATGGGGAGCGAGATCAATTGGGCTAGGATTATTCTTGACAAGATGGATTCTTTTGAGTGTATCCGAAAGTCCACGAAATCTTCTCATATTCCATATCCCTGCCTTCTGACCCTCGTCTTCTGTTATTTCAAGGTCCCTCTCCCTCCTGATGACGAGCGTCCCCTTGGTCCTCCTCTGAATGCGACGGCCGTCAAGAAATCTCTTGCGGCGCTTCGTCACGTTCAGAAGACGACCCCTTCAACCTCTGCTTCAGCTGCTCCTGCTCCCTCTCCTACTCTCGTTGAGCTTTCACGTTCGTTGAGACATGTGGAGTCTCGTTGTGCTCGTTCTGAGGAGATGCTCGCTCGCATCTGTTCTCATTTTGGCATCGATATTCCTCCGTCTGTTTCTGACGATGAGGAGATGGATGAGGATGAGCTCCAGGAGCTCGTTGGTTCTGCTGCTCGTGCCCCTGAGGGTACGTCAGCTGCTGCTGCTACTACGTCTGCCGGTGCCCCCGAGAGCACACCTGCTGCCACCATTCCTCCGGTAGATACTTCTTCGTCTGGTGCTCCCGAGGCCACTCCCGTAGCGACTATTCCTTCTGTGGACACTCCAGCTGACCCAGTGACCACCACCCCGTCTGCAGAGCCTACTGCTGCTACTGACCCTGCCTCTGCCTCCTGAGCTTGCTTGGAGGACTCTCCCGATGCACTTTGGATGATTTATCTAGTAGTGAGAGTTTGGGTAGGATAGTCTGGGTGGTTCTTGTTTTGTGATGTATTTTGATGTATTTTGGATGGATGTCTGTATGTTTTTGAGATACTTCGATATCTGCTGTGATATATTGTTGTATGATGTGCCTCGATCGTTCGATCGTTATTTTGTATGTTGGCGGATGTATACATTTTGTTGTATCATGTTTGATATATATATATACATCGTTTTGCCTTTTACTTCGTATGTGCACATTATATTATTGTCTCTGATGTTGACTTCGTCGCTCGACGATTAAATCTTGATTTAATAGAAATTATTTATATGAAAACATAGAATTGTTTTCCATGCACTTAATTCATCAAGAATGTTTATATTGGAGAGTATATTCCATAACTCAATTCGTGATATTAATTTGAGTTTTGATGATTTTATTTTTCGATTATCGACTTTGGTCTCATTGGCACGCTTTGATTTAATTCGTATTTTACTTTGGTGTCATTTGGACCGAGGTCGTATTCTACGACTCCTGTGCTTTTATTTGAAGCCATTGTTGTTGTCGTTGTTCTCCTCCCACTCTTTTTGCTAATGCCAAAGGGGGAGAGAATTAATAATGACAATGTGCTAAATGATAATTTAAAGCATTTTTCCAAGAATCTAATTTGATATGTTAGATTCAGGGGGAGTTAAGATATAAAAATGGATTTCAAATCCTAAATTTCGATAATTGGATTCACATTTTATACTTTACTCGTCTGCTTGATGCTTATGATTATTATTGAATATGGAATTAACATGTCATCAATGCAGGGGGAGTAAGTAAATTACATTTGAATCATTATTTTTTATTATTATTTATGTTGGTTTGTCATCACCAAAAAGGGGGAGAATGTTGAGTATTGATTCCTCGGATTTGGTTTTGATGATGAACAAACATAAATATCGTGAACTAACTCTTTGTGAGCGCAGTTATGGAGATCGTCGCCAAATTTCTATGAACATCTAAAGCGACGTCTCAAGACTTCTCAAAGCGCGTGAACGTGTGCTTGAAGCTTCGTTGAAGCTCAAGGACCATTATTGAAGTCATGAAGACTCGATTGAAGCTTTTGAAGAAGGTTCGTCAAGTTTATTTTATGTCTTCTAGCTTCTTTTCGTAGAATGTTAAGCCCTGAGTAGGTCTTACGTTTTAATCTTCATAACGCTCATATCTTAGAGCTAGGATCTTAGTAGAAGCCCTTACGATCTTTCCCGAAGCCTCATGCTTCGATTCACGGCTTCTTGTGCATGTTAGTTGGTTCAAGAAGAAGAACCAACCGACTAGATGGCAATCTAGTTGGTCGGTAAAGCTTCTTGAACCGACTAGAATGCCTTCTCAATTTCAAGCTCTTTACTATTTACAGTTAGTCGGTCAAAGAAGGTTCACCGACCGACTAGTTGTGAAACTAGTCGGTTAGGAATCCTTCTTAGACCGACTAGTTAAGCTTCTACTGTACAGCCTAAGTTACTGTTTGTCGTTAGTCGGTCTAAGTATATTTGTCGACCGACTAGTTGATGAACTAGTCGGTTAGACTTTGTTCTTAGACCGACTAATTCATTTTGAGTTCAGCCTTCTCTATTTCACATGTTAGTCGGTCAAAGTTGACTCACCGACCGACTAGTTGTGAAACTAGTCGGTTGGCAAGTCTTCTTGGACCGACTAGTTATTCATTCCCTGAACTTCACCTCTTGGCTGTTCACCTCTTAGTCGGTTCATGTTGTTTCACCGACCGACTAGTTGATGAACTAGTCGGTCAGTGATCCTTCTTTGACCGACTAGTCTGCTTCAGAATAGAGCCGTTGGAGCATTAAATGCCACGAATTTTTCTCTCTCTTTCCTCTATCCTATATATACTTGGAGTGCTGCATTCATAGCATTCAAGGCTGATATTTATTGAAGTTTAGAGATCAAAGAGAAGCAATTAATTCTCATTCAAAGCTCATTCATTCCATTCAAGAATCTCTCCTTCACTCTTATTTCAAAAGAGAGATTCATTGATTGTGAGCCTTCCAAGCCAAGTGCTTGAGTCTAGGTCACCAACATCTTCCTAGGACTCCATTGCTGGTCATCTACTTGGAGCTAGGGTTTGGTGCCATTCATCTTCCCCAAAATCCTTCTTGCCCTAAAATCGTAAGTTTTACTCAAGGCATAGGATTTTGTCGGTAAGTTCGTATTTTATTTACTTTGCTATTGTAATTGTTTTACTCTCGGTTGTGAGAGTTTGTTTGTGATCCTTGGTTGTTGGAGTCACAATTACATTGTGTATGATTTGGTCTTGTAGAGGTTTTTCTACAAGAATTTCATAGTGCAAATCTTGGGTTAGAGGTTTCTAACTCAAGTAGCCGAAGGGGATCCGGGTGTTTGGGACGTAGGATCACCGGGAACAAGTCGGGGAGACTTGGGTGGATCCGAACCCGTTAATTCGTGTGTTTGCGATTGCATTTATTTGTTGTCTATATTTACATTTCCGCATTTCTGCATTGTTGGTTGAAGTTTGCAAGATAATTAGGAATTATCTTCTTAATTATTTTAAAGTACTATTCACCCCCCCTTCTAGTACTTGTGCGGTAGCAACGTAGGGCATTACAGAAACTATATCAAAATTTATATGATTTTGGGGTAGAACTTCAATATCTACAAGCTCATATTTTTTTCGAAACATGATTCGAGCTACAGTAATCAGGAACAAGGCAAAATCAGGCATCAAAATTTCTGAAATTTAAAAGAGATAGGTTTGCTAAGAATTTCAAGGGGAAAATTGTGAAATTGAAACATATCTCATGAAATTTCACCATCACTAGTTCAAATTAAGTAAGACATGATATAAAATCTTAATAGGGAAAATTAATTCATGGAATTCCAAATCAAGTGGATTCCTACCTCAATTTGATTTCCCTTCTCTTTCTTCTTCTTCTTCCTCTTCTTCTTCTTCTTCCTCCTCTTCTTCTTCTTCTTCCTTTTTCTTTCTTTCTTTTTTTTGAAGCATTTTCGGCCATGGGTAGGGTTTGGGTGGCCGGCCATGGTAGGGGGAGAAAGGGGGAGAAGATAGGAAAGAAGAAAGGAGAAGAAAGAATTAGAATTGAAAAGAAGAGCGTAGAAATGAGATATTTCCAAGTTTCCTTCACATGCAAGATTGGAATATTCCAAGGGAATATTCTATGTGGGCAATGACTAAAATACCCCTTCACCTTCCAAGTATTTACAAGTTTGCCATTACTTTATACACCGACCACTTAAATATGTACGCACAGTAAATTTAGTCAAAAAGACCGTTTTGCCCCTGACCTTTCTAAAAATTTATGGGGATTGCCATTGGCCCCTAACCCCTTTCACACTTGCATGGCTCTTCAGACACACATCCATGCACATCCATGTGAGTATACATGCTTCACACGCACACGTCTAACGCATTCCTGTTGTTTTACACCCACAACGTCTTTCGCACTTTTCCGCACTCACACTTCGCATTCACTTCCCTTAGCCACGTATTACGGCCCAATCACCCTTACACTACGTCTCATACATCGATATCTTCATTTATCTCATGCCTACGTATGCACCGTAGATAGAAATACCACGCGTATTCAGTAGAATACACGTATAGTGCAAAATAGGGCATGACACATGGTGTATGGAGGAGGGAGGAGGCATCGATGGCGATGTTGTGGCAGAGGAGGGAAGGGCTCAGCGAGTTCGTTGGCGGCCTCGATGAGGTGGCGATCGACAGCGGCGAACGACTCCGGCGGCGGTGACACTGAGGGGGAGCGACAGCGGGGAGGCGGAGCGACGAGCGGGCTGTGGTCGGACGACGGAGCTCGGGGTTGTCGGAGCGGCATGGGAGCATGATAGCGAAGCTCCGGTGCTCTGTTCGTTCGGGTTTTGACGCACCCAGAATCTACACCTAAATTCCACCTAGCGGTGTCACGGTCGCTAAGCGTAGTATGGCCTCTAGGTGTCAATTTCGAGCTCTATCGGAAAGCAGACGGTGTCAAATTATAGTATAAAAGATGTCGGATCCCATAGGGATGGTAACAGTGTATTTGAGTTCTCAGATTATTTTTATTTCTCGAAGTGAGATAGCTGTCGGGTTGAAAGGATTGGTTGTGGTATTGTTGTTGATTCAATAATAAAAGGGAACTGGGGTTTTAGGGATCACCGCTAAGATTATCGAAGATCGATGTTGGAATTGGATCCTTACGTTGCATTAGGTTTAGGGGATTAATCTCTCAATTCGTACCGCTCTCGTGGGTTAGAATTGCGAGGTATTTCGATGGCTCTCATTGATGCAATGGCGGTAGCCGAAAATGTAGAGATATAGTTCATTGGTGGATCCTCTCAAGGCACAAGCCAGGCATGGTCACGAGCCTTGGTTGGATCCACCGATTTCCCTATTCAAATCCCCAGGATACCCCTTAAACTCATCAATTCTACAGACCGTGGGCATGATCTCAGTGCGAGTTATCCTAGGGATCCGGTAGGATCGACCGAAATACTCCCCTTTAGTCCTAGTTCAACACAGAGATCCAGATCTACATCTCCCCCGTAAGATCATAGGGCTAACCCATCAACCCTAGAAGAGACTACTCACTCATGGCGATTTTAACGAATAAAAATATGATTTTTGCAAGAGAAAACATCGCAGCGGATTAATTGAATAAAGATTGAATAGCTTACGTACCGAAGATGAAGAAAAACAGCGAACAATAATTCCACAGAGAGCCCAAAATTACCAGAACGCAAGAGTAATAGATCACGCCAAAACAATTCAACAATCTTCCAAAAACTAGGTTTAGATCTAACAAATATTTCTAATCTCCTTCTCTCCTCAAAAGTAATTCAAAAACTAGAATAGAACGAAATGTCCAAAACGCACCACCCAGATCCACACTTCACTCCCAAGTGTAGGGATTTCATAATCCCATGTTCACTTTCCTATTCTATTCAATATGATTTTGATGTGACAACTATTATTATTGCTACTCACTCTATCTATGCAGATGTGCGATTCCCAATTTATCCACGCTTGGACAATAATCACTTGATAAGGAATCCCTGCACAAAGGCATTTCCAATACTCACATGAAGCTCAGCATACATATCTACGGAAATCTATGGACTGATGTATTTTTATACTTTATAGATTTCAGAGCCTTGAATATGAAATCCATCTAAGTCCTAGGTTCCTAATAACATATCTTAAACAACCCTTTTCAGATAAGTCAAAATTCATGTTTTTCTGTCCTGGTCGACTAAGTCAACCATTAGTCGACTAAAAACTTTTTATTCGAATTTTAACCTAAAAATTTCTGAGCAGTCTTCAGTCAACTTCAGAAACCTACCATTACAATTTCAGTCAAAAATTCCAACTTTTGACTTTTAGTCGACTAATGCAGTTTTTATGACCGTTTTACCTGAAACTTTCTAGACCGTTTCTGAACGGTAGAAAACTCTGTTTCCCCCCATTTTCCTTCGGTGTAACTGCCCACAAATCCTATAAATAAGAGGGAATACCCCTCATTCTTTTCACACAACTTTCCTCTTTCTTTCTTCTCTAGAATTGTTGATTCTAAGCAATCTTGCCTTAGTTGTTCTCATTCTCATTTGCAAGAAGAAATCGATTGATCTCTCTCTTCTTATGAGAACGGAAGAACTTCAAGATTCTTATTCATAGATCTTTTGAGAATTGAAGTTTTCTTTCTTAAAGCAATTTTGCCTTTTTCAACATCATTTTGAAAGTTGTTTGTGTTCATAATTGCAAGAAGAAATCGATTGATCTCTCTCTCTTCTTTTATGAACCAGAGAACTTCAAGTATTGTTATTCATTACATATCATTTACATCTTGAAGTCTCCTTTTAAACACCATCCTTAAATTTCATTCTAAATTCATAACAAGGCTATAGGTGTTTTTCTATTTAATTATTTAACAGGTTTGAATATCTGTTTAGAGATTGTACAAAGTTTGGAACATGGGTAGTGTCGCCATTTTTGCAAGTGATTATAGTGGATTGAAAATATCTACTAAGAGTAGAGGACTGGAGTAGGATTACAAGGATCCGAACCAGGATACATCTCTGTGTTTGTGTTTGATTTACATTTTCTACATACTTTACTTTCTGCACATCTTAAGCAATTAGAAGTAACTCTTTAATTGCAACAGTTAATTTTTTAATATACACTATTCACCCACCTCTAGTGTATTGATCCATACAGGCTAAAATTACATTTGGTATCAGAGCAAGGTTAAGATGGCAGGAAGTTCCTCAACATCAAACATGAACGCCGTTCCACACAACTACAATCAGCATCCTGAAGGGCACTCTCAAGTTCGTCATCCTCTATTTGATGGTTCTAATTACTCATATTGGAAAATACAAATGGAGATTCATCTCTAAAGTATGCATTATGAGATATGGGACATCGTAGAGACAGGATACACTAAGCCAACAACTCATGTTGTTGATTGGTCCGCCAACGACAAATCTGCAAAGACAAACAACTCAAAGGCCATGAATGCTTTATTCTGTGCCATGGATAAACATGAGTTTAATCGAGTATCTCAGGCCAAAAGTTCAAAGGAGATTTGGCACCTACTCGAGGTAACTCATGAAGGAACCAATAAAGTAAAGGAAACTAAGATTGCCTCTTTGGCTCATAAGTATGAGTTGTTCAAGATGCAAGACAAAGAGACGATTGGAGAAATGAACACCAGGTTAACTAATATTATTAATTCTCTTAATGCTCTTGGAAAATTTTACTCTTCTCTTGATCAGGTACGCAAGATCCTTAAGGTACTCTCTCCAAAATGGCGTCCAAAGATCACTGCTATTGAGGAAGCCAATGATCTTTCCAAATTATCCATGGAAGATCTAATTAGTAACTTAATGTCACATGAAGTCACATTACAAGATGCAAAAGAGGAATCAGATCAAAAGAAGAAAGTACTCGCCTTCAACACAACATCAGAAAATGAAGATTCAGATGATGACATGGCATTCTTTGCCAAGAACTTAAGAAAGTTCTTTCAAAAAGGTAAGTATAATAATAAATCTAAAAATACTGATTCTTCTCTTTGCTTCAATTGTAATAGGCCAGGACATATGAAGAAAGACTGTCCACTACTCAAAGCAAAGTTCAAAACTTCCAACAACAATGATCAATCAAGAAGAGAAAGGAAGTTTGACAAGATGAAGAAAGCATTTGCAGCAACATGGGATGAATCTTCAGATGATGAAGATGACCATGTTGAAAGTGCTAATATGTGCTTTATGGCACAAGATAATGAAGAAGAGGTAAGTTCTTTTAATAACGAAGAATTACTAAATGCATTAAAATATCTCTATTCTCGTTTCAAAAAATTAAATAGTCAATATAAATCTTTGAAACAGAATAATGATGATCTCCTTCTTAAATATCAAGAATTGTCATCTTCTAAAAACACTACACCAAATTCTATACATATTAGGAATACATCTTCTCAAGTTTCAGATCTTAGTAAAGAGAATGATATTCTCAAAACTAAGAACCTAGAATTGCACACACAAATATCTGAAATTGATAAAAGTATCTCATCACTAAAGATGAAATACGATGAGATGTCTTCCAATGTTAATAAATTTAACAAAAGAAAGAAAAATCTCGATGATCTGCTAAAAATTGAATATCTAGCAAATCATAGACAAGGACTGGGATATTCTCATAAGGATACACCCAAGTCTTGTAACACTTCTTACGCTTGTGGAAAAACAACTTTTGTTAAACCACAAAAGAAGAATCACGCATTCATTTATACGAAGAAAGTAAACACTCCTACTTCTTCTTCACAAAGAAATGTTACTAACATTTCAAAATCATTTCCTAGGAAACCTACTACAATTAGTATATGGGTTCCTAAGGATTTATGTTTAAAAGATAGAAATGATTATATTTCTCATTATATACATTCTATAGTTCATCTAGTGATTACATTAGAAAGCCAAATTTCACTTGGGTTTGGCTTCCAAAAATCTAATCCCAAGGACCCTCAAAAAGGGGTACCAATGCTTATTGTTTTATCTTTCAGGTACAAAAGAAAGAAAAATGGATTTTGGATAGTGGTTGTTCAAAACACATGACAGGAAATGTCAAACTGCTTTCAACCGTTATTTATAAAGATGGAGGCACATTTACCTTTGGTGACAACAACAAAGGCAAAATCATAGGCACTGGAACAGTTGGTAATACAAATCAGCCTATCATCGAGAATGTTCTCCTGGTTGACGGTTTGAAACATAACTTACTTTCCATTAGTCAATTATGTGATAAAAATTATAAAATAGGATTTGAACAAAATAATTACATCTTTTACCGTTCTGATATGTCATCTATTTTATTTCGTGGTAAACGTAAGAATAACATTTATATCTTATGCATGTCTATTACCACTCACAATCATTGTTTAATGATTACATCAGATGAAACACTGTTATGGCATAAACATTTTGGACAGACTAATTTCAAAAACCTTGCACATATTTCAAAACACAATTTAGTTAATGGAATGCCAAACATCTCTTTCAAACACAAACATTTTTGTGATGCTTGTCAACAAGGAAAAATGCATAAATCTTCTTTTAAATCAAAGGACATTATCTCAACAAAGAGACCACTAGAACTCCTACATTTGGATTTGTTTGGTCCTTCAAGAGTAGCCTCTTTGAATAGAAGTAGATATGCATTTGTCATTGTTCATGATTATTCTAGATATACTTGGGTTATATTCTTACAAAATAAGAATGATGCTTTTAAAGAATTTTCAATATTCTGTAGAAAGATATAAAAGATCAAGTCCTCTAACATTATCACTTTTCCTAGTGATCATGGAAGAGAATTTGAAAATGAATTTTTTACCAATTTTTGTAATGAAAATGGCATTACACACAATTTTTCTTTTCCTCGTGCTCCTCCACAAAATGGAGTAGTAGAAAGGAAAAATAGAACTTTACAAGAATGTGCTAGAACAATTCTTTGTGATAGTAATCTACAAAAATATTTTTGGGCAGAAGCTGTAGCAACTGCTTGTTACATTATGAATAAAGTTCTTATAAGGCCATTGCTTAATAAAACTTGTTTTGAATTATTTTTTAATCGCATTCCTCGTGTATCATACTTTAAAGTGTTTGGATGTAAATATTTTATTCTTAATACTAAAGATGCACTAAACAAATTTGATTCAAAATCTGATGAAGGTATTTTTGTTGGATACTCAACACGTAGCAAAGCCTACAGAGTATATAACAAAAGAACTTCAACAGTTGAAGAATCACTACATGTCACATTTGATGAGAACCCCTCATCTAATACTCCCATCATTATTGATGATGAAGAGAATATATTACATTTATCTAATTCTTTAGATAATATTAAACTTAATGAAATTGATGCTACTAAACCCTCTGTTGAGTCTGTTTCAGATAATGCAGATCTTCCTAAGGCATTTGCACAAGTTCCAAATCATCCATCAGAGTTAATCATTGGAGATATTACAGATGGAGTAAGAACTCGTCATCAAATAGAACAAATGGCGCATTGTGCTTTCCTCTCAACCATTGAACCAAAGAACATCAATGAAGCATGCAAAGACAGTTCTTGGATCATTGCTATGCAGGAAGAACTCAATCAATTTCAGAGAAATGATGTTTGGGAATTAGTTTCCAGACCATCAGATCATTCAATTATTGGTACCAAGTGGGTATTCAAAAATAAATTGGATGAATCTGGTCAGGTAATTAGAAATAAGCCACGATTGGTTGCACAAGGTTATAATCAAGAAGAAGGAATTGATTATGAAGAAACCTATGCACCAGTTGCACGTCTTGAATCTATTAGAATGCTTTTATCATTTGCATGTTTTAAAGATTTTAAGTTATTTCAAATGGATGTCAAAAGTGCTTTTCTAAATGGTTTTCTTAAAGAAGAGGTTTATGTTGAATAACCACCAGGTTTTTGTGATGAAACTCTTACTAATCATGTTTTTAAACTAAAGAAAGCTTTATTTGGTCTTAAACAAGCACCTCGTGCTTGGTATGAAAGATTGAAAAGTTTTCTTTTAAATTCTGGTTATAAAATTGGTAAAATTGATTCAACTTTGTTTATTAAAAATATAAAATCTGACATCATTATTATTCAAATATACGTTTATGATATTATATTTGGTTCTACTAATGAAACTCTTTGTTTAGATTTTTCTAAGATTATGCAGAAGGAATTTGAAATGAGTCATATGGGTGAACTCAACTACTTCCTTGGACTTCCAATCAAACAAATGAAGGAAGGTATCTTCATCCATCAATCAAAGTATGCCAAAGAACTCATCAAGCGTTTTGGTTTAGAGACTTCTGCTGATAAACATACTCCAATGAGTACATCTACATCATTAGACAAAGATTTAAACGGTAAGAGTGTTGATCAACATCTTTATAGAGGTATGATTGGCTCTCTACTTTATCTTACTGCTAGTAGACCAGATTTTATGTATTCAGTTTGTTTATGCGCACGTTTTCAAGCAGATCCTATGATGTCACATCTTACTGCCGTAAAAAGGATAATTAGATATGTTAAACATACTTCTGATTTTGGATTATTTTATCTTAAAACTAGCACATATGATTTATTATCATATAGTGACGCAGATTTTGCTGGTTGCAAATGAGACCGAAAAAGTACAAGTGGTACATGTTATTTTCTTAGATATGCTTTGGTCTCATGGTTTAGCAAAAAGCAAAATTCTGTTTCATTATCTACCACAGAGGCAGAATATATTGTCGCTGGGTTAGCATGTGCACAAATTTTATGGATGAAACAAACTATCTCAGATTATGGCATTAAGTGTTCCACATGTCCTATAATGTGTGATAATACTAGTGCAATTAATTTGTCTAAAAATCCAGTTCATCATTCACGCACTAAACATATTGATGTCTGTCATCACTTTTTAGATGATCATGTTCAAAAAGGGGATATAATTTTGAAGTTTATTTCCACTGAACATGTAACGACTGGTTTTCATGTATTTGTATTAGCTATATTATATTATATGTTTTGGTGGATTTTCTCCTTATGCGTGGTTTTCGTCTCCGTAGCTTTCATTTTCGATCGTTTCGTCGCGTTTTCCTAGCTTCTTCCGTTGATCGTCGATTTCGGAGTAAGTCATTCGTGATGGGCTTCATATCGGTCATATCTTATTGTTAGATCAAGCCTAGGAGTCTTAGGAATCGATCCCGGAGCTTCGCGCTCCATTTCGGAACTTTTAGGATCAAGCCAAAACATTTAGGATGCTGGTTTGCATGTTCTCTATTGATTTGACTTCAGAAAATTACGAAATTAATATGGGAAGTCTTAAATGATCATAGGATGATACCACAGATGTTTGAAAATGTTTTGATGTTGTTTGTATAGAAAATTAATTCAATAAGCCAAAACAGTAATAATTGAAAATGAATTTTTATCAGATTATTAGAGGTATTTGATGAAATCCAAACTTACTAAAATACTCCATAACTAGCCTGATACTTCAAAATATTTTTATAAGAAGTTTTTGAAATCATAAAACTCCTGACGAACCATTATAAAATTGTTTTAAAAAAAATTAAAAATAGTTTAAACAGTAAATAGTTGTGTTGATGGAAACAAGCCGTTACAATAAATTCAATAGGAATGCCGACAATTTATCGCTATAACTAATTTCAAACATAGTATTATTATTGTCGTCGTCGTCGTCGTCTTTCCGATGGGTGACCCCCGATGATCATCTCAATAATCATGCATCCAAGAGACCGTAGTTTCGATTCTGGGGTCAGTGTTTCCCCTCTATTGACCTCCAACACTATCCACAACGGTGTTCCACCGATTGCACCTTGTAGGTACGAGACTCTGCGAGCCAACCCTAAATCGACAGGCTTTGCAACGCCTGACACGAGTGACGAGCGTTGTTAGAACATTCTAGCTCTTGATGTCGGAGTGCATGACTCTGAAAATGATGTTGAGGTATACCATGGCACAGAAACTCTGGCAGATGTAGGCTCGAACAAACGTCTGCCATTAAAAGAATGAAAAGGAAAAGGAAGAGGACGAGGAAGAGGAAATTTTTGTTATTAAACGAAAATTTAGCAGCTCCAAGGTATTCAGTGATGCAAAAAACATTAAGATACTTACGTGATTTTAAGAGAAGCAGTAAGAGTGCTTTGAGTCATCACCCATAATTTTTCACTCAGCCGAAATGAACTCAGTTAGACAAATTTGGATAACCAATAACCAATGGTCTAATAAATTAATCTCTGGTATGAATAGGGGAGACCTTTGGTCTCCACCCACTATCATCCACCATTAAACCCACTCTTAGTGGGTGTTCCTTGGGTTCCAAGGGACTTGTAACTCTCATATGATATTATATATATTGCTATGGTATCCACCATATACCTACACTTCTTACAAATCTCAACACGTTATCAGCACGCTCATCAGCTAAGCTGAATCCCTGTCGACAGACGAATCGTGAGGACGCAGATACGGCTTCCTTCTCCAAACTTCGCTAGATCTGACGGGTAGGATCTAGAGGTACATTTTTATAAACCTCTAGATCATCATTTTACATGCGCATGAAAAATTTGTGATTATAGTTTTCTAAGAGATCTATAGAAAAATGTTTAGCAAGATATGTAAGAAACTCATATTTTAAAAACACGGATTTTAAACATTTGTTTTAAATAGATTACATATACTAATTAATTAAAAAAAATTGCTGTAAAATTTTGACGTACGCTCCGATCCAACGCCCCCCTGTCGGGAGGCCTCCCTTCTCGACGGAGCGCTGCCCCCTGTCGGGGGGCTCCTTCTTGAAGGAGTGCCGCCCCCCCTGTCGGGGGGCCTCCCTTCTCATCGTCGCGTGTCGGAACGTCGAGGGACACGCTGAGTGCATGATTCATTCGCGTCGGAGCGATGATCATCGCGCGTCTGAGCGCCGAGCGTCGCCCCCTATCGGGGGCCCGATCCATTCACGTCGGCGTGTCGAGCGTCTCCCCTCCCCCGTCGGGGGGCCTGGATGCGATTACAAAGGAGAAGGGGGGTCACTGTCCCCCCCAAGAAATCAAAAGGGAAGGGGAGGGGTTTGTTGTCAATTTGTTTATGCAAAATTTTCAGTATAGCATTAATAGGTCATGCAATATAGGCTATATTCGAATGGCTCTTAAATCTTGTGCGCATGCTAGTTATTTTTTGACCGGGCTCATAAATTATGCTTTGTTTTATGGAGCTGATAGGTCTAACTTTGAATTTACTCAAGCATTTGTTGCATGTTATGTGCGAGTAGACCATTTGTACACTGACAACTCATTGAATAACTTCTACCATTGAGTAACCCCCCCCCCCTCCTTAAAGCCCTAATTAGGGTATGAGGGAGAAGTGGCATTGGCGTCCTCCGATGGGCTATGAGCCCAATAAAAAAACAGAATTGAAAATAAAAACAAATGGATAATTTTGGCTGAATGGCTTGTAGCCCGCATGCCAAAATTTATTTTAAATTCATATAATACCCTATTAATCCCCTGAAAAAAATCCGAAAAAATTCTGGAAAAAATCCAGAATATTCGTGGAAAATCAGGGTAAGGATATTGAGTATGACTTACTCCTCTTGGGGTATTTGGCGCAAATTATAAATTTGTTAATGAATTTTAAGTGTAATTCCTTATTAATCGCCTTATTTTTAATTTGATAAAAATTATTTTACAATTTAATAATTACAATGATCCTGAGACCGTTCTGTCATTGGGTTAGTAGCCTAACCTAATGGGCAATGACGTTTTTCTGTGGTCCAAGTAACTATTAAATGTAAATTTAATATATTTCTCCAATAAAATTGCCTGCGATGTTGAATAAAATGTATAATTTATGCCTATGATGTTGCATAATTATTTAATATAAACTGTCTGGAATGTTGGTAAAACTATGTTGTGGTTTTTGGATCGGCCGTTATTAGTCACCACTATTTATTTTCCTCGCATTTTGTTTTCGTTTTGAGTGAAAATGTAGTGAGGAACCAAATGTAAAAGCCAAAGCCCGGAGATAATTCGCCAGAAGACGGAGGAAAATTGCTAATGCTGGGACCCCCAAGGGTTTCCAAATTGTAGTTTTAAATTCTCGTAATTCGAAATGTATACGGTACTTTGGACTTTTATTATTTTTGGTGGTGACCGGACGATCCCCACAACAGTCTTCATTTTACTACTATGCTTGTCTTAATTTTTGAAAAATAATTAATTCATGCGTATTCCATGCTTAGATAAATGGCTAAGATTACGAGTGTCAATTTTGATGTTCTCGATGCGGCTGGAAAAAATCATTTGAGCTGTCAGCTGGATTTGAAGTTCCACCTGCGCTCACAGGGCATAAGTCACACAATTCAAGCTCCAGCTACGGCTGTGACAACTGATGAATGGACTTCTACTGTTAGAGTCTCCGATATAGAGAAGACGAAAGCCATTATCTATATCAGGAGACATATTGATCGGACCCTGAAGGCTGAATTTCTAGCAGTTGAAGACCATCATGAACTGTGGATAGCACTTGAGGATAGATACAAACATCAGAAAGATGTTATCCTCCCTCGTGCACGTTATGAGTGGGAAAATTTCCGACTTCAGGACTTCAAGTCAGTAGCTGAGTATAACTCAGCTCTCCATAACATCACCTCACGCCTGAAGTTGTATGGTGAACAAGTCTCAGAAACCCGCATGCTTGAGAAAACATATACATCCTTCCATGAGAAGGATGCTATTCTCATGCAACAGTATCGTGAACGTAAGTTTACGAGGTACTCTTGTTTACTCTCCTGCCTTCTTATGGCAGAGCAGAACAGAGAACTCTTACTGGCAACTCATAACATATGCCATGCTGGCTCTGCTCCTCTACATGAAGCTCACACGGTTTCTTCCCAGAAGATGAAGAACAAGCACAAATGAATATTCAACAAGGGAAAAGATGCGAAGAAGCAGACCAGAGCTCCTCCCAGAACAACAATAATAAGGGAAAGAAAAAGAATACGTGGAAGAGGAATACCTCTGACCAGACGTCTTCTCCCAAGAAAAACTGGAAAGACAAATGACACAAATGTGGCATGACTGGACATTGGTACAGGGTCTGTCGTACTCCACGCCACCTCCAAGATTTGTATATGACAAGCCTGCAGCCTTCCGCTGAAACAAATATGGTGGATATACAGCCTACAACTCGGTTCAACACCGAGGATTTCGAGAATGATGACCTCCTTGACTAAAGCTATTTTAGTCATCTTTTCAACCTTTATCATTAATGTTTTGATGTATCTTCAAATTATGTCTTTATTTATCTTAATTATGAATCGAATGTAGTTTTTTACTTTTCATAAAAAGTTTTTACATTCTTTTCTAGAGATAAAGTGTGAATGCAAAGTGGATAGTGCCTCCACGCACACGATTCTTCGTGTTAGATGCTATTTTAATAGCATTATTATTTATCATGGTCCCGTCACTACAATTTCGGGACTATATAATATAATAGAAGGATCAGGTGAAGCAATTTTACATTACTTCACCTGTGGATGCCTGTGGATGCTTGGGGATATGCCATATTGCATGTCGCATCGCTTATCAGAATACGGCCCTCTGGTGGTCATATTTTATCGTCAATGCAGCTAGCATATGGTGCACCTCAGAATCTCTCTCATTTGAGAGTGTTTAGTTGTGCAGTCTACGTCCCCGTTGCACCACCTCAAAGGACCAAAATGGGTCCACAGCGTCGTTTTGGGTATCTATATAGGGTTTGATTCACCCTCTATAATTAGATATCTTGAACCCCTGACGGGTGACGCATTTAAGGCACGTCTTAATGACTGTGAAAATGTTTTTCCATAACTAGGCACACAAACTAAGAAGCCTGATGCTTCATAGACCATTTCTTGGGACAATAAATCTTTGTTTCATTATGATCCGCGTACTAATCTGTGTGAAAATCAGATCCTGAAGATCCTTCAAATTCAGAATACAATACATTTACTACCTGACAAATTCACTGATAACCAGAAGATTATCAGATCACACATCCCTGCTGCCAATACGCCAGCTAGGATTAACATCCCAAAGATGGGTGCGATCCACAGGCAGCAGAATCAGTCGTACCTCAAATAAAAAGAGGACGACCGCCTGGCTCCAAGGATAAATTCCCTCACAAGAGGAAAATACCTAGAGAAATAAAGAATATCCCACCACAGGATGCTGAGCTCAGACAAGTAACCTCTCCCCTCCTTTAGTCCCCCGAAGAGGACAATACAGGAGAAATATAATTAAAATTCGTACATACTTGGGAGGTACTGGACAGAAAAATTCGGTCATCGATGACGACTTCGCGTTCGATATTGCTGTTCACGTCGCTCCATGCGACAATAATATCTATCCACTATCTCTAGCTAAATACAAGCGCAGAGATGATTGGCCAAAGTGGAATGAAGCAATAGGAGTAGAGCTGGATTCACTATTGAAATGCAAAGTCTTTGGACCAGTAGTCCAAACACCAAAAGGTGTAAAAACTGTGATATAGAAGTGGGTATTTGTAAGGAAAATAAATAAGAATAATCAGATCGTACACTACTGTCACGACCCGCTTCCCTAAAATGGAGGCGAGGCGTGACGAGGCCCGCTCAGGCTGGGAGCTGTGAGGCTCCAGCCTGTAAAGCGTCTGGAATAACCACGTAAGGTCCCTGTAATGCGAATCGGAACAAAGATTACAATAATAGAAAGAGGCAAATAAATAATTTATTTATCTCAATGTCTAATAAAAGGTTCAACAACCAGAAAAGCCACCAGGCTAACAAAAGAGTCTAAGAGAAAAGGCCCAGCATGGCCAACAAGGAAACAACTAACAAAAGATGGTGCTACTCACCGACAACTACAACAACTATCAAGGAAACTGCGGAGAGAACTAAGATTGGTCACCGATGTCCTCGTACTCAACGTCAGCTACGGAATCAGGCACGAACTCCACGAACCCGTCGCCCTCAACTACTGTCTCTGGCTTAGCAACTAACATGCGACACCCAAAGAGAAAGGGCACATGTCAGCAAAGTCTACAAGACTTTGTGCAAGGAAACTAAAAGAAAGGTAAAAGCAACCTAGCAAATCTAAAGAGTACATGACATGGCATAAATATAAAATGTGCAGCAAATAAGTAAAGACAGCAAGTATGACATGGCAAAGAGTAAACATGACATGGAAGCAAGAACATGACAAGGAAAACAAGTATACTTTCACAAGGACAAGTACAAGTATAGTAAGCACGTCGTGCACCGAGATTCCGCCCTTTGGCTAGAGAGGCTGTACGGGCCAACTCTTACGCTCAAGTGACCGTTTATCCCTACCCCTCCACGTGTATCGGGCATTGGTTATCAACCAACACATGTGGCCCGCTTCTGGATCACGAGCCAGGAAGTGTTTTTAACAAGTAGGGCGTAGGGTTATGCCCGCATAGCAGGTGCCTAGTCGGAAACACGGATTGTACAAGTATTTTGTAGCGTGTGCTACGATGCAACATGCAAATCAAATGACATGTAAAGAATGCAAATGCATGGCAGATATTCAAATAAAAATGAGTGCCGTTAGAGAAATTAAACGTGACAGGCAAATGCATGACATGACATGACATGACAAAAGGCAGTTCTAGCTTCGTTGTCAAGCTAGAACTTGAAAATTGCGCCTAGACCGCTATCATTTCACGGTCTAGTCTCTTTCACGCTAAAAAGCAAGGAAATGGCCTAAAGCATGGCCTAAAACAAGGTTGGCAAGTTTCACTTGTCTGGTTCCGGTGATGACAGTCGACGAGAGTTCGTCTCAAAATCGCTATTCTACGGGGAAATGGGTTCGCTGTTATGGCAAAACATAAAATCAGAATTGAAAGATCTAATCCGGATTTGTAGTGGAATCCTACAACGTCTAGTAATTCATTTTTATTAGGTTTTTCTAAATTATGGTGTGGGTTATGGAAGATTAATGGTAGATCACTAACCGTATATGAAGCGGAAGAACGACGATCAAGATGCCTACGAATCTGTAGGTAGGAGAGGATCTCGTCGTATCCGGATTGCCGTCGCCAAATCTGATCTAGCACGGCAATGGAAGAAGCGATCTCGGAAGAACTACGGCTGAAAAGAACTCCTGGCGGCTGATATATAATGGATCTGTAGATGGGAGAATGAAGAGGAAAATCTGGAGCAAAAGAGAATTTGGGGGTTTTTAGGGTCGGCCGGCGGCCTACGGGGTGGTGCCGACGCAATGGGGGTGAGAGGGAGCACGGGAGGATGAGGAAAGGCAAGAGGAAGATTGGGGTATGATTGGGAAAGAAGGTTGGCTAAGAAAAGTGAGAGAAGAAATGAAACCGTATAGGGTTTAAATAGAAAGAAATAGCGGCGGCTACAACTTAACCTAGGGTTTCTGGGCATATTAGTCGGTCAGTGAAGAGTGGTCGACCGACTAGTTTGGGAACTAGTCGGTCGGTCGTCCAACTGAGACCGACTAAAAGCAAACAGTGAATAGGGTCTGTACAGGGTAGACAGATTTAGTTGGTCTGTGAAGGCTCGTCAACCGACTAGTTTGGGAACTAGTCGGTCGGTGAATATTCATAGACCGACTAAGGGTCGAATATGATAGACAATAAGTATTGAGAGTTAGTCGGTCTGAGAAGAAACTCTAACCGACTAGTTTCTCAACTAGTCGGTCGATAGTCATTCTTTGACCGACTAACTGTAAACAGTAACTCGGCTGTCAGAAAGATCTCAGAGTTAGTCGGTCTGAGAACAAGTTCTAACCGACTAGTTTGGGAACTTGTCGGTCGAAGAATGTGCTTAGACCGACTAAGCAGAAATAGTAACTCAGCTGAAATAATAAAGATGAACTAGTCGGTTCTTGAAGAGTTGCCGACCGACTAGATTGCAATCTAGTCGGTTGGTTCTCCTTCTTGAACCAACTAAAATGCACGAAAAGTCACAAAATGGAGCGCGAAGCTTCGGGAAAGTTTCCTATGGCTTCTAAGATCAACCTAGCTCTAAGATATGGGCGCTATGAAGCTCATCGACACACAAGGAAGAGAACAACCATAATATATATATATAATAGACAAAACATAGACAAAAACCAGTCGTTACATCCTACCCACCTTAAGAAAAATTCCGCCCTCGGAATTTCCTAACACTCACGTGTCAGGGAACAAAAGTGGGTATCGCTCTCTCATCTCATCTTCTCTCTCCAAGTAGACTCTCCTGGCGAGCCGTGTCACCACATCACCCTAACAAGATCGACTGCCTTGTTCCGGAGTGACTTCTGACGCCTGTCCAAAATCTGCACTGGCTGCTAGTCATACGTCAGATCGGGACGAACGGTGATCTCCGAGAAATCTACAGCATGAGATGGATCGCTGATGTACCGACGAAGCTGCGACACATGGAAGACATCATGAACTCCTCCCAAAGATGGCGGCAAGGCTAAGCGGTAGGCTACCTCGCCAGCTCTCTCCAGAATGTCAAACGGTCCAATGTATCTCGGGCTCAGCTTCCCTCGTTTCCCAAAGCGAATCACTCCTCGATTCGGGGAAATCTTCAGAAACACACGGTCACCTGGCTGAAACTCCAAATGACACCATTTAGCATCAGCCCAATGCTTGAAACGGTCCTGAGCAATCCTCAGCTTCTCCCGTATGTTCCTCACAACATCCACTGCCTCCACGATCATCTCATGTCCTAACATCTCCCTGTCTCCGATGTCATCCCAGCTCAGTGGCGATCGACATTTCTTCCCATATAGCGCGGCGAAAGGTGCCATGCCAATACTCACCTGGTAGCTGTTATTGTAGGCAAACTCAACATGGTGGAGATGATCTTCCCAAGATCCCTTAAAGTCCAACATGCACGCTCTCAGCATGTCTCCAAGATCTGGATCGTCCTCTCAGACTGGCCTTCTGTCTGTGGATGGTACGCCGTGCTGAAACTTAGACTCGTACCCAAACTCTTCTGCAGACTCTGCCAGAACTGAGACGTGAACCTCTTGTCTCTGTCCGACATGATACTCACAGGGACTCTGTGAAGTCGTACGATCTCCTGCACGATTCACGTTACATCACTATCTAAACTAGGGAAAAGAAATAACAACGGAGAGTAAAAAAGATTTACCTCCATATATCTCCTCGCTAGCGTCTCAGTAGACTGTCCTACTCGGAAAGGAATAAAGTGCACGGATTTGGTTAATCGGTCTACGATCACCCAAATCGCGTCATTCTGCTTTGGACTCCGAGGCAGTCCAGTCACAAAGTCCATAGTGATGTGTTGCCACTTCCACTCTGGAATCGGAAGCGGTTGTAGCAACCCTACCGTATGCTGATGCTCCGCCTTTACCTGCTGGCAAACAAGACACTTGGCTACACTCCGAGCCACACTCCTCTTCATACCATGCCACCAATAGTTCAGGCGAAGATCCTTGTACATCTTGGTACCACCAAGATGCACAGAATACGGTGAACTGTGTGCCTCAACCAACAACTCCTCTCTGATGTCTCCAGCTGGCACACACAACCTGGCTCCATACCTCAGCGAGCCATCCTCATGAATCAAGAAGTCAGTCTGCAGACCGGCTTCCACCTGCTCCCGTATCTTCGCCAACTTCGGGTCTCCAGCCTGTCCAGCCTTGATCCTATCCACGATCGTCGACTGTATCTGCATACACATCAACGAAGAGGCCTCTCCATGAAGGATAATCTCAATACCAGGCTCGCAAAAATCTTGCTGCAATCTCCATTGTGAAGTCAACAACATCACTGCCGGAAGCCTACTCAGCGCATCCAGAACCACATTCACCTTGCCAGGGTGAAACTGCAGATCGATCTCATAATCTGCCATGAGCTCCAACCACCGACGCTGTCGCATGTTGAGCTCCTTCTGAATAAAAATGTACTTCAAGCTTTTGTGATCGGTGAAGATCTTCACCCTCTCACTCAGTAGGAAGTGCCTCCAAATCTTCAGCGCAAACACGACTGCTGCCAACTCCAAGTCGTGCGTCGGGTAATTCTTCTCATGGGTCTTAAGCTGACGTGAAGCATACGCTACCACGTGCCCATGCTGATGCAACACACAACCGAGGTCCTTGCCGGAAGCATCGCAAAAGATCTCGAATCCTCCACTGCGATCAGGCACAGCAAGAACAGGGGCAGTCGTCAGCCTCTCCTTCAGAACACCAAAAGCCTCCTCACAGCCATCAGACCAAACAAAAGGTACATCCTTCCGCGTCAGTCTGGTCATCGGCTCGGCAATACGGGAGAAGTCCTTAATGAACCGCCGGTAATAACCAGCCAATCAAAGGAAACTCCGGATCTCAGATCCTGACTGCGGAACAGGCCACTCCCTAATAGCCTTGATCTTCTCAGGGTCCACAGAAATACCATCTCATGTTACCACATGCCCGAGAAAAGCAACTCTGTCCAGCCAAAACTCGCACTTGGAATACTTAGCATACAACCGATGCTTCCTCAAGATCTCCAACACTGCCCTCAAGTGCGATGCATGCTCCTCCTCTAACCTTGAGTAGATCAGAATGTCGTCAATGAAGATAACGACAAACTTGTCTAAAAAGTCATAGAAGATGATATTCATCAGATTCATAAATATGGCGGGTGTGTTGGTTACATCGAAAGGCATAACCACGAACTCGTAGTGTCCATACTTCGTCCTGAATGCTATCTTCAGAACATCTTCCTTCCTCACCTTCAGCTGATGATAACCGCTCCTCAGATCCAACTTACAGAATGCCCTCGATCCTCCAAGCTGATCGAAGATGTCATCAATACGAGGCAACGGATATCGATTCTTGACGGTCACCGTATTCAACTCCCGGTGTCCACACACATGCGACGCGAACCGTCCTTCTTCTTCACCAGTAAGACCGGTGCTCCCCACGGAGACACACTGGGATGAATGTAACCCTTCTGAAGAAGTTCATCCAGCTGCTTCCGTAATTCTTCCAATTCTGCTGGTGCCATGCGATAGGGCGCCTTCGAGATAGGCTGCGCTCCTGGAATAAGATCGATCGAAAACTCGAGAGCTCGATCTGGCGGAAATCCAGACATCTCCTTGGGGAAGACGTTGTCGAAGTCGCGCACCACCGCAGGTCTACATTGCTCCATCAGCATAGCAACGGTCTCCACCGGCTTGGCCCAAAACCTGACCGGACCCTTGTTAGTAAAAAACGTGAATTTTTATATTTTTTACGTTTAAAATCCGTCTAAAATGGTTTCCGTATTAAATGGCCGTCCATTTGAATTATTCGGAAAAATACGCGCTTTTTTAGGGGTAGACGAACAAAACGCGTTTTATCTCCGTGTTGCGCATTTTATGTGTTTTAAACGCGTTTTAGCGGCACTTTTAAATCATTTTGAACTATGATTTCATGATCATACTTTGGTTTAGGGCATGCTGCATGGAATATAATAGTATGATCATGTCATTTTGGTTAAAACTATGAATATAATTTATTTAAATCATGACTATAGAAGTTATGTTACTCTTATTTTATATTGATATTGTTGATTTTTAAGTTCAATTAGATGAATGATATCTTGACAGTATTCGTATTTTTAGTCGTATTTTTTATCTGGGTTAACGAATTAAACACGATTTAACCCGTTTACGTTTTAGTCCCGTATTGCGCATATTTGACCGAATTTTTGACCGAACGCCTTTTGAAATTGATCGAATTAAACACGTTTTATTCGCGTTCCGAATATTTTCTGTATTACGTATTGCTAACAAGGGACCGGACCAAGCAAACTGCTGCCATGGCTGAACTCGAACACCGGATGGCCTGAAATCTCGAACACCACCTTCTTCCTCTGACAATCGATCGTGGCGTAGAAACTCCCAAGCCAGTCCATCCCAAGGACGGCATCATAGTTGATGATGTCGTGGACGATGAAATCAGCATATAGCTCATGTCCACAGACCACCAAAGGACAAGAAATGCAACCACGATGCACCGAGATCACGTCATTTCCTGTAACGATATCCCAACTCTTGGGAAGAGGGGAAGTCGACAAGGAATGCTTCTCCACGAAGCTCCGAGAAATAATGCACATCGATGCACCAGAGTCGAAGAGGACTCGTGCAGGAAACGTGCAAACCAAAACCACACCTAACAGGCAGTCTAACAATCAAATCCTATTCTAGCAAACATAACAAGCAACCAACAAATTTCAACAAACAAGACTAACTAAGAAAAGAAACTACTAGACTGAGGGTTATCTGCAATAACCTCATCCACAGCCTCAGTCTCATCTGCAGTCATTAGGAAAGCATGCCTCCTCGGCTGAACAGCCTGCTGAAAAGCCTGCTTCTGTGGAACGAGAGGCGCTCCACGTCCAGCAGGTACAGGTGCCCTCTGCTGCAAGAGCTGAGCTGCAACATGTCCCTTCCAAGACTGCTTAGACTTCGGGCAATCCCTCATGACATGCGCTGGATCACCACAGACCAAGCACTGTCCCAACATCTTCCGACATTGATCCTTGACATGTCCAGTCTTGCCACAGAAATGGAAAGTCTTCTGAGTAGGAGGTCCTCCCGGCCTCTTGAACTGTACCGGCTGATTGGGCCTGAACCCTGGTCTCATCAGTGCCCTGGCCTGCTCCACAGGCCTCTTCCCAGTTCCAGAGCATATCCTCTCTTCTGGTTCACAATCTGCTCCTGCCTCTTCGCTGCAATCAGAACCTTCTGATAGGACTCCAAATCAGAAGAAGACACAAAGCTCTGAAGATCCAAAGAGAGCCCCTGCAGAAACATCTGGGCCCTCTCATCAGCATCCTGCACCATCTTCGGTGCGAAACGGCTCAGCCTAGTGAACTCCTGGTGGTACTGGTCCACCGTCAAGCTCCCCTGCTTCAGGTCGATGAAGCGCTGCGCCATCTCCCTCCTGGCAACCTTCGGAAAGTACTCCTCGTCGAATCTGGACTTGAAAGTAGCCCAAGATATCGGCTCCTCCAGCATCTCCCCCTCTGCATCCCACCAGTTCCGAGCATTATCTCTAAGCTGCCTCTTCGCCAAGTCAACCCATCTAGCCGGGTCGACCTCCGACATCTTCAGGTTGTCCTCCATATTCCTGGTCCACTCATCAGCAGCTAGAGGTCCTTCGGTCCCATCAAAGTAAGTGAGGCCCAGCTCTCGAAACTGCTTCGCTCCTGGCTCGGAGCGAGGGACATTCTGGACAGGCTACGCTGCTCGAGCAGGCGGAACATTCCGGGCATTCTGAAGCATCCCCTGCTGCACCTGCATCATCTGATGCATCATCCGCATAATCTCCCCGTTGGTGGGCTCTCGGTCCGGCTCCTCGACACGAGGGGGCACACCACCAGCAGCTCGGGTATTCCGTCTTCCAGCCATCTAATGACACAGAAAAACGAAATAATTAGACTCTTAGCCCTATGACTCGGGTGTCGAAATTGTTTATCGGACATTCTATAATTATTATCGTTGTTCCGCAAATGTTTACAGTTACAGAAGTTTTGGACCTGCATGGGCCACCAAAGAAACCTGTTACGACCCGCTTCCCTAAAATGGAGGCGAGGCGTGACGAGGCCCGCTCAGGCTGGGAGCTGTGAGGCTCCAGCCTGTAAAGCGTCTGGAATAACCACGTAAGGTCCCTGTAATGCGAATCGGAACATAGATTACAATAATATAAAGAGGCAAATAAATAATTTATTTATCTCAATGTCCAATAAAAGGTTCAACAACCAGAAAAGCCACCAGGCTAACAAAAGAGTCTAAGAGAAAAGGCCCAGCATGGCCAACAAGGAAACAACTAACAAAAGATGGTGCTACTCACCGACAACTACAATAACTATCAAGGAAATTGCGGAGAGAACTAAGATTGGTCACCGAAGTCCTCGTACTCAACGTCAGCTACGGAATCAGGCACGAACTCCACAAACCCGTCGCCCTCAACCACTGTCTCTGGCTTAGCAACTAACATGCGACACCCAAAGAGAAAGGGGCACATGTCAGCAAAGTCTACAAGACTTTGTGCAAGGAAACTAATAGAAAGGTAAAAGCAACCTAGCAAATCTAAAGAGTACATGACATGGCATAAATATAAAATGTGCAGCAAATAAGTAAAGACAGCAAGTATGACATGGCAAAGAGTAAACATGACATGGAAGCAAGAACATGACAAGGAAAACAAGTATACTTTCACAAGGACAAGTACAAGTATAGTAAGCACGTCGTGCACAGAGATTCCGCCCTTTGGCTAGAGAGGCTGTACGGGCCAACTCTTACGCTCAAGTGACCGTTTATCCCTACCCCTTCACGTGTATCGGGTATTGGTTATCAACCAACACATGTGGCCCGCTTCTGGATCACGAGCCAGGAAGTGTTTTTAACAAGTATGGCGTTAGGTTATGCTCGCATAGCATGTGCCTAGCCGGAAACACGGATTGTACAAGTATTTTGTAGCGTGTGCTACGATGCAACATGCAAATCAAATGACATGTAAAGAATGCAAATGCATGGCAGATATTCAAATAAAAATGTGTACCGTTATAGAAATTAAACGTGACAGGCAAATGCATGACGCGACATGACAAAAGGCAGTTCTAGCTTCGTTGTCAAGCTAGAACTTGAAAATTGCGCCTAGACCGCTATCATTTCACGGTGTAGTCTCTTACAATGTAGTGGAATCCTACAACGTCTAGTAATTCATTTTTATTAGGTTTTTCTAAATTATGGTGTGGGTTATGGAAGATTAATGGTAGATCACTAACCGTATATGAAGCGGAAGAACGACGATCAAGATGCCTACGAATCTGTAGGTAGGAGAGGATCTCGTCGTATCCAGATTGCCGTCGCCAAATCTGATCTAGCACGGCAACGGAAGAAGCAATCCCAGAAGAACTACAGCTGAAAAGAACTCCGGGCGGCTGATATATAATGGATCTGTAGATGGGAGAATGAAGAGGAAAATCTGGAGCAAAAGAGAATTTGGGGGTTTTAGGGTCGACCGGCGGCTTACGGGGTGGTGTCGGCGCAATGGGGATAAGAGGGAGCACGGGAGGATAAGGAAAGGCAAGAGGAAGATTGGGGGATGATTGGGGAAGAAGGTTGGCTAAGAAAAGTGAGAGAAGAAATGAAAACGTATAGGGTTTAAATAGAAAGAAATAGCGGCGGCTACAACTTAACCTAGGGTTTCTGGGCATATTAGTCGGTCAGTGAAGAGTGGTCGACCGACTAGTTTGGGAACTAGTCGGTCGGTCGTCCAACTGAGACCGACTAAAAGCAAATAGTGAACAAGGTCTGTACAGGGTAGACAGATTTAGTCGGTCTGTGAAGGCTCGTCAACCGACTAGTTTGGGAACTAGTCAGTCGGTGAATATTCATAGACCGACTAAGGGTCGAATATGATAGACAATAAGTACTGAGAGTTAGTCGGTCTGAGAAGAAACTCTAACCGACTAGTTTCTCAACTAGTCGGTCGATAGTCGTTCTTTGACTGACTAACTGTAAACAGTAACTCGGCTGTCAGAAAGATCTCAAAATTAGTCGGTCTGAGAACAAGTTCTAACCGACTAGTTTGAGAACTTGTCGGTCGAAGAATGTGCTTAGACCGACTAAGCGGAAACAGTAATGTCACGACCCGCTTCCCTAAAATGGAGGCGAGACGTGAAAAGGTCCGCACGAGAGTGGGGCTGTGAAGCCCCAAACCCGATAAGCGTCAATAAAACGTAAGCAGGTCCCTGTAACCACAACGGAATAACAATAATAACACAAGGAGAGACTGGAATAAAATCTCAAACCTCATAAACTGTCTAACATGAAAATAAGTCCAACATCCAGAAAAGCCACCCGGCTAAAAGAAAGAGTCTAAAGGCCCAGAACCAGGCCTACAAACGCAACGACATAACAAAGTATAGGTGCTACACACCGATAACAAAACAACTGTCAAAACAAAAGTAAAACACAACGAAGACACTAGGACTGGTCCCCAGTGTCCACGTACTCCCCGTCGAACACAAGCTCGGGCTCGGCGTCAGCAAACACCTCGTCCTCAACAAGGTACTCAGGCTCAGGATCTAACATGTGTCACCCAAAAGAGTAAAGGGGCACATGTCAGCAAGTCTAAAAGACTTGGGTAAGGAAACTGAAAGTAAGGCAACTAGCAACCTAGCAGTTTTAGTATGCATGACATGGCAGTTATAACATGAGTGCACAATGTAAGGCATGGCAAGACAATTTGTACAAGGGAACAATTATCGGGACAAGACAAGAGTAGCCAAGCTACTAACAATCTCAATCATTTCACGTTGTTTTGTAGATGTTTACGCCCTTCAGCTGAATGGTACATCATTCACACCGATCGGCACTAAACACTACCCCACCCCAGAGTTTACGCCTTACAACTGCAGTTGCTGATCGGGCAGACTCCCAGTTGAATGGCCGCTTAACCCTTACCCCATCCCACACGTAAACAAGCCAGGGTCCCTGTACATGAGCCCAGCAAGTGAGCCAGGGTTGCCCCGCACGGGAGCTTGTTTCTTAGTTCACAATTCAATATCGAGCGTTGGGGTTAGCAACTCATTATGCTCGCTTCTGGTCACGAGCCAGGAACACAAGTATTGTAGCGAAGCTACGCATTCACGGAAACACTTAAAGGATGCAATGACATGACAATTAATTTGCGTAC
>JAULAV010003420.1:0-50002 GCA_030789695.1 Scilla litardierei
TTTAATGAGCTCATGTGTCTCATCTCCGACTTTGCTAAGTCGAACAACCATGAGATCATCGTTCCCAATCCATGGTGAAGACTAAGACACAATGGTATATTCGATATGTCGATATCCTTTTCTCGAAATATTTACGACCATGAACGTTTTTAGACTTATGCTACAAACGATCAAACACTTCTCCATGATCGAGATCTATATCTTGATATATGTTTGACCTTGCATCGAGTCTAAGCACTTTACCTAAGTTCTAATAAACAATACCTCATAATTAACTTATGTAAATATATACCAAACAACTTACTGTAATTTCGAACAAGATGTTTGTACATATACACAAAGATAAATTGTGTCGAGAGCATACACATCTCCCAATATCTCCCACTTGCACTAAGGCCCATTTATCTCGGTATCTCATACCGCTTTCATACATAAGTCTTCTCCAGACTTCATGTGGTAGAGACTTTGTGAGTGGATCTGCTAAACTGTCTTCTGTATAGACTTCAGGAGTTCTATGTTCCTGCTAGATCACGCATTTGAATCTCATCCAAATAATGTCCTTCGTATTTTGGAATCAATAACATTAGTCTTGCTTGGATCTTATCCATCTCATCATCCTAACTTGAGGCTAAATCAATATCCTTTATATACCTTACAAGAATTATCTAAAATAGTCATTGGTCATCTACAAAGTTCATAATTATTTCTGACAAATTGTCAAACTATTTGATCACTTTGTCAAAACATATGTTCTGGCTCCTTGATGCCTCACTTGCCTTCACTCCTACTGACCTTGAAAAATTATCTGGCTAATGCATGTAAATACATTCTTCTAAATCACACTTAGAAAACAGACTTTACATGCATGTTCCAAATTTCATAGTCATCATGAGCATGGACAGTGAGTCTGATCCGAATAGATTTGTACGTTCCAGATTTCATAGTCATCACGAGTATGGACAGTGAGTCTGATCCGAATAAATCTGTACACGACCGTTAGGGAGAAAGTTTCATCATAATTCATTTATAGGAGTTCTGATGATAACATTTCTCAACCCGCATAACCTGCACTATTGGATCTGGATCTAAGCCTTGAGGGGGTGTGTGAATAGGATAATAAAAATTCTCGTGCAACCCATGAGAAATCCCATGCAGTTAAAATCACAGGCAGAGTAGAAAGTATGCAATCACAGAGTACACGCAGATTAACCCTGGTTCGGTCCCCCCAACGACCTACGTCCAGCCCCCAAGCAAATACTAGATTAATAGGTTTCTTTGCATAACTACAATGAGTCCTGAGCTCCCACTCCTCACCTAGTCATACCACACTCCACCGGTGTAAAACACTATCAACCTAGTAAATGCTCTATTTTGACTAGCTACAACTCGTCAAGATTCTTTTGTTTAGCCCCCAGACAACTCCCCAAAAGTCACAAATAATGGTAAGGTTTTTCCTACAGAGATCTATACACCAAGTACATGAATATAAAGTAATAAGCATTTAGAAAGCTCACTTCGTGTCGGTGTTGTAGTCTCTATCGATCAGCATATCGTCAGCTTCACGATGGCGCAAACAGTGTCTCAATTCGATGCCTGGATATCAAGACATAGCCCTCCGAAGTTTGATGCGCAAATATGCCCGAATCTGGTCTGTCTGATCTATGTGTAAATCCATTCTCTATTCTGTAGAATCGGCAGCAGGCTGTGCATAAAGTATGTTTCTGTCCCGTCTTCTAGAAATTGTAGTAAATCGACTCAAGCTCAGAAAAATCCAAATAAATACTCGTTGGAATCGTGAGCTCGTCCTCTTCGACTGAAAAATCAGAAAGGGCCGCTTTGGATGCTCTTGTGGAGAGGAATTTTCAGATCTTTGAAGTGCATCCTAGGGCTTATTGCGCAATATGTGAAGGATGATGGCTTTGAGCTAGTTGCGCATGGAGGAGGGTATGGCCAAATCTTTCTAGCTGTTTTGTTGCCCCCCTCTCTCAAAATCTCTTTATTTAAATATGGGTTAATATAAAAAAGGATGTGATATGATAGAATCAATTAGAATCCCATATTTGATGCAGATTGGAGGGAATCCTAATTTGATTAGGATTTGAAAGAATCTCTTTGGATATGGAGTTTGAATATGGATGACTATGGAATTGAATTTGAATAGCTATATGATTTGAATTGGATCTCATTTAATCACCTTTGATTTGCATGAGATTCTCCATATCCCTCCATCTTTGACCAAGTCTTCAATTTGAATGTCATTAGGATTTGAATATTGCACCAATTAATTTGAATCAATTCAAATATGGATTTGAATTGATTTGATACTTATCTTCTCATCTTTAACTTAGTCCAATTTTTGTAGCCATATTCTCCATCTTTGACTTAGTCCACTTGGCTAATGCATGACACATTCTCCATCACTTTTGGTTAGTCTCTCTTTGAGTATTCGCGAGAGTGCCATTCCTGAAAACACTTAGCACACACATTAAATCGTTCACACATGTTTGTTATAATCAAACACGAAGTCATCGATCGTTGTATCCAACTACACGTTGTATCCAATAATCTCCCCCTTTTGATGATGACAAACTAATATAAGATTTGAGCAATAACGATTCATATGATTTCATCGTGACATGTGTGTGTAAAGTGTGACGATGGAGGATGTATGCAATATGCAAGAAGTGCTACAATAATGTGGAACATACAAGCATGCAAGCAATGTTGTTCAAGCATTCAAGCATGTATGCATGCTCCCCCTTTATTCATGCTCCCCTTTGAACCAATATTCATATATTCAATAAGCACATTTTCATTTTCATTATTCATTGATGATCCCCTTAAATCAATATTCATATATGTATATATAAGTATTGATGCACCAGATCTTTATTATTCTCTCCCCCTTTTGTTATCATCGAAAGTGTATAAACGAAGTCTAATTCGTGTCACACGAATTAGACTTCGTTTATACACTTTCGATGATAACAAAAGGGGGAGAGAATAATGAAGATCTGGTGCATTAATATTCATATATGCATATTCATATATGCACATATAAGCATTAATGCACCAAATCTTCATTATTCTCTCCCCCTTTTATTTTCATCAAAAGTATATAAACAAAGTTTAATTCATGTCATATGCAAAAATAAAGTATTATAAATTACAACTAACACTTGCATGTCTTTTTTCTTAGAATTAGAACTTCAAATTTAATGAAAAGAGTAACGTAGACTTCTACACCATCGTGTAAGTGTGATGATTAAATAATTGAAGCACAAAGGGAGAAATTTTCATAAAACTCAACCAAAACTAATCCACTTTTCCATTAAACATTAAATTATCTAGGATTGATTTTCCACACCTCATTAAAAATGAGTTCAAGTTACCACACCCTAAAAATATAGCCTATAAGGACTCTTAGATGTGGGGGTGGCATTGTTTGATGACTATAACACCAACGCTAAAGATTACCTATAAAGCATATGTTGGATACTCGTGGGTAGTATACTTGCCATAAATTGTATCCATTTTACATACGGAGCAATATTCATGTATTTTTTCATATTCAATTCTTTTGAGCTCAATTTTTATTCATGGCAAGAACATATCATATCCCTTAGATTTTTCAGTAAATTATTCATCCTACATTCACTTTCCAATATTTCATAAAAGAATCTCCAATTGTGCAACAATATTCAATACTAGTGGAAGTGAAAGTGTATGTGTGGAAATCATGTTACTTAATTCAGTAAACATGTCATGGCTATTTAGAGATACTAACATGCGCATGTAGCTATAACAATAATACAATGATTTCTACAAAGATATGAGTTTCATTCATTAAATATCACTTGAATGACATGAAGAAAAGATATACATTAAGCTCCATTTTTTTGCATTTTGTTTTTTTTTCATTTTTTTACTTTTGTTTTATAATGAACTAAAACAAACTAAAAATCAAGCAAACTAGCACACAAATAAAAATAAGTCAAGTACACAAGTAAAAAAATGCTATGAAGGTATGCATTGAGTCCAAGGTAGAGAAAATATACCTTCGTGTCGGCGTTTGGCTAAGGAACTAAATAATGAAACGGTCAATCCATAGTTCCTCGCTAAATCTCCATCTTACCTACATGGTAGATGTTCTGTGTAACCTTGGAATCCAGCGAGGTCCACTCATGTTGTCATCAAAGATTTAGGAACCCATATTTTCTTGAATTTCATATTCGTGTTCCTAAACTTATAATAATAAGATGTATGACCAACACTATAACAAGTAAAGCACTTTGCATACATATTTGAGACTTTCAATGGCTCATTATGAATTTTGTTAGAAACATGCTTTTTTGGATTTCAATAAAGCATTCCCATTCACAATCAAAGTGTATTTTCTTATAAAGGCATTCTTGTTATCCTCTTCAGCATTTATTTTTCTTTTAAGTTCATTATTTAGCATGTAAATCTTTTCATTAAGCAATTCAATTTCAGCTTCTAGCTTACTCACATTTTGCTTATACATGCTAATATCATTCAACAAGTAGGACAAGAAATGCATTCAGATTTATTAGGCATGCTAGCGTTTTCCTTTTTTAACACATCAATTATGGAGTTACATGCAATAAGTTTTTCTTTAAGATTGTCAATTCTTCAGACATGTCACCGTAATCCTTTTGTAATTCAAAGCTAGAATTCCTATAGTCATCTAAAGTGAGTTCTAGCTCATTAATCTTATTTTGCATTCCTTTACAAATATTTAAAAGTTCAGTTTTGGTGCAAGATTTAACCTCATTATGTTTTGCCATTAAGCAGAGGAAGGTGTGCGCAGTTTCCTCCTCATTTTCGCTATCCATATCCCACATTATCACTAACGATTTTTCTTTCTTTTCAGCGACGTCATTCTTTTCTTGTGGGAAGTCCTTTATAATGTGTCCCTTCTTCCTGCAATAAAAACAAAGCCTACTCTCAGTAGTTTTCTTACTAATAGTCTTAGACACATAAGCATTATTTTTATTTAAAGGAGCTTTTCTTCCCTTTTGCTTCTTTTCATTGCTGCTGAGGGATTGCTCGCTTCCATATGTAGTTTCCAAAGTCCTCCATATATCTTGTGCAGAAGAGCAACGCGAGATATGATCAAATATTTTTCTGTTCAAACCGCACAATAAGATATTCATTGCTCTAGCATTTATAGCACACACATTCCTAGCATTTAAATTCAAATTACTTTTAGGCATAGAGCATCCGTTATCAATAATGTACCAAGTGTCAACATCAACGGTGTTATGCCTTAAAGGCCGACCTAGTTGATAAAGGCCCACACAAATAACCCATCAATAATCCTCATCAATGAGGACCAGTTTGCCAAGGCTAAGAAGAGGTCGTCGAGGCTCAGAGTATTGCGCCCTTGCGGACCGCCAAGCTCATCAACCAAGCCCAAGTAAACGGCCCCCCGAATCTCCCTAGTAAGAACTAGCTTTGACGAGAAACTCGCCGAGTCTTAGAGACGCTCGCCCAAGCAGAGCGACAAGCTCATCATCCGAACCAAAGAGAAGAGTCCTCCGACAAATCGCACACGTTCTACGCTAGCTCGCCCCAGAGGCAGCCCGCCTACCTCTCCACCCCGAAGCAGTCTGCCCAAGGAGGAAGGCAACCCGCCACTAACATCACCACCAGTTTCACTACAGACAAAGTCTGACAAAAGTGCACCTAGCCGTTTCACCGCCAGACAGACTGACAAAAGCGCCACCTGACATTTACAGCTCTGACCGCCCGACAAAAGCACGCCTGACACGTTTGGTCCTGACACCAATGGTCGGATCCGTGACATCCTGACACTACCAGCTCAGCAAAAGAAACCGACTCCAGTAGCTTATAAATACCCCCTCACCTCCAAGCAAGAAGGGGCTGGCTAATTGGCTGGCTAATAGGTAATAAACTCCTAACACATCTATTCACATTCAAGGCTGAATATCCTCCACATATTCGCACCTTTCACACTAGTCTGCCACGCAAGCACTGATCTGCCACTAAGATCGTCTTTCGTGTCCGACATTTTTTCTTCAGTCATCTACTGACTTAGGTATCGAATGGGCTGCGGGCTGACAGCCGGCCCAGCCTTTCTGACGAGTTGCTCTTCTTGTAGGAAGTTCGCCCTTGCTGCCATATGACGAGCGACCTGCCTCATCCTTCACTAACCAGCGAGCGACCAACTCCATCTGGCGGGCGAACTCGATAACCTCATTCTCAAATCGTCCTCTGACCAGAGTTAGCCTCGTCATCCCCCTAAACTTGTAACCATCGTGCCATTGGTTCTCCCACATCAATACAAATTCATTGTACGCGGATTCACCCCGCAACAGTTGGCACCGTCTGTGGAAACTTAGGGTCACACCCTTGTCTAATCTCATACAGTTCAATCCTAGTCTTGACTGTATCTAACATCCCGTGGACAACGAGCCACGCCCTTCCGGAAGGACTCCCCCGACGGATGTACCCCTTGAGAGGGCGACAGATGCTATTCATGCCTCGGCCAGTGCTACCCACCAATGCTTTGAAGCCTTTACAAAAATGACGAATGGTTGGGGTACAGGTGGGGCCAGTGCATCCACCGTCCCCCCTAATCCCCAGAACGTGATGTACAGCCTTCACCCCCAGATCGAAGAAGAAGCAGACGCCCGACAAAAGGATCCCAATAAAGAGATAGCGGCCCGACTAGGCGTCTCCATGCAGACATCGGGGCCGCTCAACATAGGCGGCTCAATAAAGAAGATGCTGTTCAGCAAGCACTTCCATAAAGCTCCAACCCAAAATCGAAGCTCCTCTGAGTAGGCCGACTACACGCTCTAAGGCTTGAGCTCTCACAGGACGACCTGGGACGCAAAAATACAGGTCTTCCTTCTCTCTCATCTATCGTTAAGTTTCGACTCACGTCCTCTTCAGAATTTTCTTGTGAGAAAAATCCCCAGATCAGGTTCGGCCTAATCTCAAAGAGTGAGCTGCCTTGCGGCAAGCAATGATCCGGGGCAGGTTTCCGAGCTGCGCACCCGAAGGGTCTCTAATAGCTGGGGACGAGCTATGCACATTGACCCTTCCCTACGAAAGATTCGGGGCATGCCACGTGCTGCGCCCCCGAAAGGCACCAGGGACATAGGACCTCCCAGGGATGCTAGCAGGGCCATACCCCCGACACCCTCTCAAAGCCCTCCGGGGCAGGTCGCGGCCTAACTACCCGTAGTAGGTTGGGCCTCGCAACCCAAAACGGGGAAGAGAGCAAGCTACCTCGTAGCAAAGATCCTGGGCAAGTTTTCGAGCTGTGCCTCCGAAAGGTCACTAAGGGCTTGGGATAGGCTGCATAACCCGACCCTTCCCCGGCTGAGACCCAGGGCGGGCTTCGGAGTTGCGCCCCCCAAAGGGCGTCCTCAGGAGAATGATGTCATCGGCAAAGGTTGTCCTCCCCCGACAGGTCGCCAATGGGTCCGGGGCAGTTTTTCGGACTGTGCCCGAACCCAACCAGGTTTTATTCTATCTCCGAACTGTGTCATTACGATTCGACTTATACACTCTTTGAGTTTTCTCTTGTGTGCGAGAATCACAGGTCGAGATCGGCCCGATCCTTGGGGGCGAGCTGACTCGACACAAACCAAAATTTCGGGGCAGGTCGCGATGCAGCTACCCATAGCATGCCGGAATTCGCTAACCAAACCAGATAGGGCTATGTAGGAATGGCTCCAGACCGAAAATCGCCCTCAGGAATACCTCCGGGGCAGGTTGCGGTGCAACTACCCATAGCGTGTCGAACATTGCTACCCAAACCAGAGAAGAGAGCGAGCTGCCTTACGGCAAGCAATGATCTGGGGCAGGTTTCTGAGCTGTGCGCCCGACGGATATCCAAGGGCTGGAGATGTGCTACACACCTTGACACTTCCCTACCAAAGATCCGGGGTAGGACACGTGCTATGCCCTCGAAAGGCACCGGGGCATAGGATCCCCCAGGGGGCTGGAAGGGCCATGCCCCTGACTCACCCTCTCAAAGCCCTCCAGGGCATATTGTGGCCTGACTACACATAACAGATTGGGCCTCGCTACCCAAACAAAAGAAGAGAGCGAGCTACCTCGTAGCAAAGATCCGGGGCAGGTTTTCGAGCTAGGCCCCCGAAAGGTCGCCAAGGGATTAGGACAGACTGCATAACTCGACCCTTCCCCATCTAAGACCCATGGCAGGCTTCGAAGCTGCGCCCTCGAAAGGGCATCTTTAGGTGAAAGTTATCCTCGGTGAAGGTCATCCTCCCCCAACAGGTCACCCATGGGTCCGGGGCAGGTTTGCGGACTGTGCCCCCACCCAAACAGGTCTCCACTGTATCTCCGACATATGTCAATATGTTTCGACTTGTGCACTTTTTATGTTTTTGTGATAGGAGAAACCCTAGATTAAGATCGGCATGATCACTAGGGGTTGGGCTACTTCACCATTCTCAAACTCTGGGACAAGCTTACGAGCTGTGGCCCCGATAGGTCGCCCAGGCTTACGAAGCTCGCTACCAAACAAAAGGTACGATGAGATTCTCTAAGAATTTGCTAACGTGTCTACTCAACATTCAATGTCTCCTCTGGCTGAAGATCGTTCACACCAAATGTTGGGGGCAATTGTTATGCCCTAAAGGCCGGCCTAGTTGATAAAGGCCCACTCAAATAACCCATCAACAATCCTCATCAATAAGGACCAGTTTGCCAAGGCTAAGACGTGCTCACCTAGGCTTAGAGTAGTGCGCCCTTGTAGAACCAAGCTCGTCAACCAAGCCCAAGTAAACGGCTCCCCCGCATCTCCCTAGTGAGAACTAGCTCTGACGAGAAGCTCGTCGAGTCTTAGAGAAGCTCACCCAAGCAGTGCGACAAGCTCATCATCCAAACTAAAGAAGAGTCCTCCAATAGATTGCACACGTTCTACGCTAGCACACCCCAGAGGCAGCTTGATGTGTCCATATTTTATACCTTTTTCATATCATCATGACATTGCATTCCATGCCATTTTCGCATCCAAATCCCATATTTTCCTACGATATCGCATTTCTGACGTTATATTTAAGTTTCGCAGTGTTTTATGAGTTTTCAGGGATTTTGGAGTGATTTGGGACCCGACATGGGTATGGACACATCTGACACGCCCGTGAGCTCATTGGCAAATCCCTGCAGGAGTTCACCGTGTTTTTGGAGCCATGGGAGGAGTGGAGGAGAGAGGAGGGAGAGAGGAGCTTCAACAGCTTCAGCAGCTTCAACAAGGTTTTCCTAGGTGACTCGACTGAGCAGAGCAGCTACTCGGTCGAGCAGATGCAATTGGAGAAGAAGGAACAGATACACAGTCTGCTCAGACCGAGCACTTATAGTGCCCGACCAATCCAGCGCACGGCCCAAGCAACCTTTCAGCAACCGAGTCAGCTCTCTGCTCAGCCCGAGCTGAGCTGACTCGGCCTGTGCAAGAAGAGTGAAGATTTAGGAGAATTTCGATTCCCTGTTAAGCTCGGTTGAGCAGTACAGCTGCTCGGCCTGAGCAACTGATCAAGCAACACATTGCTTAACCGAGCAGCCTACTCGGTCGACGATGCTGAGGCCATTTTTGGAAGAGTCTTTCACAGCGAATATTGCGCGATTTTTGGGGGGTGTGGAGTCTGGGAGCTGCGACTTCGATTGGGGGGCAATTCATTCTGAGTTTTTGAATACTTTTTGGAGAGGAGATTAGGCAAATTTTTGTTAGGTTTTAGATAAAACTTCTGAATACCATTTTGGATCGATTTTCTTGTGGAGATCGTTTGATATTGCGTTTGGGAATTTTTATTCTTATCTGGATCTATTGCTAATCTATCTTCTTCATCTCTCGCTGTAAGTTTTTGATCTTTATTCTACCAATTGCTATGATGTTTTCTTCCATAAAAATGGTGTTTTTATTCGTTAACATCGCCATGAGTGAGTAGTTCTTTTCTAGGGTTAATGTGTTAGCCCTAAGATCCTAGGGGAAGACATAGATCTGGATCCCTAAATTGAATTAGGAATTTAGGGGAGTATTTCGGTCGATCCCACCGAATCCCTAGATAACCCGTACTGAGATCATGCCCACGGTCTGTGGAATTGATGTGCTTAAGGGGTATCCTTGGGATTCGAATAAGGAAATCAGTGGATCCAACCAAGGCTCGTGACCATGCCCGGCTCATGCCTTGAGGGGATCCCCCGACGAACTATATCTCTACGTTGACGGCTAACGTTATTGCGTCAACGAGAGCCACCGAAATACCTCGTAATTATAACCCACGAGAGTGGTACGAATTGGGAGATTAATCCCCTAACCCTAATACAATGTAAGGATTCTATTCCAACGTCGATCCCCGACGATCTTAGAGGTGATCCCTAACGCCCTAGTCCTTATTATTATTAAAACAACATGAACACAACAACCAATCCTCTTAACCCGATAGCTATCTCACTTCGAGATATATAAGTAAACTGAGAACCCAATTACACTATCACTGTCCCCGTGGGATTCGATATCTTTTATACTACAACTTGACACCGTCCGCTTGCGGATTGAGCCCAGAATTGACACCTAGGGGCCATACCACGCCTGTCGATCATGACACCGCCAGGTGGAATCTAGGTGTAGTTTCGGGTGCGTCAAGTTTTTGGCGCCATTGCCAGGGATGGTAATAGTGTTATATCAGTTTATTTTTTATTTTGAAAAGTTTGTTAGCACTCTAATCATCTCTCACCTCTCCACCATTTGTATTCTTTTGTTTATTACCGTGCTACTGATGGTATTTGTCTGAGTTTTGTTGGTGCATGAACACACGCTTCGGGGCATCTACTAGAGAATTATTATTCGATCCTGAGATCGAGAAAACGACAAGGGCTTTGAGGACCGCCAGCAGAAATCCATCTCCCTCTGCCCAGATGGCAGACAATAATACTCCTCCTCCTCCTCGCACCGGGTCCATCTGGGACTATATGAAGCCGACGCTTGGACACAATTCTTCTATCCTTAGACCGCAACTGGCGGCGGCGAGCTTCGAGCTGAAAACGGGGCTGATTAATTTGATGCAGCAGGATCCCTTCCATGGGCATCCTCATGAAAACCCCAACCACTACATCGACACATTCCATGCAAAGTGTGACACTTTCAAGGCGAAGGATGTGAGTGATGACGCTGTAAAGCTGCGGCTTTTCCCGTTCACTCTGAGGGATAAAGCCTTGTACTGGCTGCAGCCCGATCCTCCCAATCATTTCACTACATGGGAGAAGCTGGCACTCGCCTTCGTGGATAAGTTCTATCCACCCTCGAAGACGGTGCGGATCCGAGGAGCAGTTTCAAACTTCATATAGCTCCCACAAGAATCACTCTATGAGTCATGGGAGAGGTTCAAGGACCTCTAACATCAATGTCCTCACCACGAGATCCAGCCTTGGGATTTGGTGCAGAGCTTTTACAACAGGTTGCAGGCAAGCACCAAGATAATTATAGATGCTGCGGTGCAAGGTGCCTTACTTGATAAATCTCCTGAGGAAGCGATAGACTTGCTAGAGCACATGGCAGCCAACAATCAGTAATAGAGTGAAGAAAGAACCATTGTGACCCGGACCCCCAAGGTCAAAGCTGCCAGCCATTTGGACTCTCACATCGAGATCTTATGCAAACAAGTGGCCAAGATTAAACAGCGCCTGGATTCCATCCCTGCATCACCCAGTGCATCTACTTATCATCCTGCAGAGGAGTATGCAAATCAGAGTTATATTCCTAGTGAGGCACACTATGATGGTGCTAAATTGTCAGAATCTGTGCAGTACGTCCAGGAAGAGGGATGGAATCAATGGCAGCATCCAGCTGCTAGGAATCATCCGAGATTCTCTTATGGGAATCCAAATAAAGGGCTGCAACCTCCACAATTTCAGAGACCGCCACCCCCTCCTCAGCAGCAACAATGGCAAGCACAGAATCAGCAACAGAATGGGTTTAGGCCAGCTGGGCCTTACCGACCGCCGGGTTATCAATTCAATCGGCCGCCTCAGTAGAGATATGCACCAAAGCCACCTCGGTCCAATCTTGAAGCTACATTGGAAACTTTCATGAGTGGTCAAGCTCGGTTCAACCAGGACGCTTCCACCCAGTTCAAGAGCATAAACTCTTCACTAGATGAACTGAGGGGCCAGATGTCCCAGCTTTTGAAGAACCAAGGGAGGTCGTCCTCACAACTAGAGACAAACGTAAGGGCCCAAGCGAATACTGTAGTTTCTGTTACCACATGGAGAGGACGGATGACTGACCCGTCATGATCCTGGTGTTGAACAAGGAGAGAGTTATTGTTGAAGAAGCCGTTGATGATGGTGATAGAGAAGAGGCTACTGAAGAGCCTACGAATGATGAGGAAAAGGCGGATACACCATCCATCACGCCTACTACAACACCGCCTCCCGTTGATGCTGCTAAGAGCAAAGCTAGCCGACCTCCCCCGCCATACCCACAGAGGTTAGCCTTGGCCAAGATGGAGAGGAAATACTCCAAATTTATGGAGTTGCTGAAGGGAATCCAGTTGAAAATCCTGTTCATGGATGCTATTACGGAGATCCGCATCTATGCCAAGTTTTTAAAAGATCTGATCACGGGAAAGAGAAAGCCTAAAGAGCTAAATCTTATGGAGGACTCCACCTCCGTTATCAAGAATCATCTCCCCCGGAAGCTACCAGATCCGGAGAGCTTCACCGTTCTGTGCTCCATCGGAGGGATGCCCATCAGTAGAGTGTTGATTGATCTAGGGGCTAGCATCAGTTTGATGCCCATTTCTATATTTGAGCGACTGCAGACTCGAAGCAAACTAGAGCCGACAAATATGTCCATCCAGCTTGCAGATCATTCAATCACTTACCCGGTGGGCATAGCCAGGGATATCATTCTCCAGATACCCCCAGGTTATGTGTTTCCATTGACTTCGTCATAATGAACATGCCCGAGGGAGGGAGCTCCCAACTTATACTTGGCCACCCCTTCATGGCGACGGCCGGTGTTCTGATCGATGTCCGAGAAGGGACTCTCTCGTTGAACGTGGAAAATATCGAAACTGAGTTCAGGCTGCAGAAGCCAATGAAGGAACACATTCGTGAAGAAGGGGCCAGCAATTTGGAGCTTCTGGAGGATGAAGCTATTGAAGATTTCACCTCTGAGGGGGTCATGAAGGACCCCGTAAAAATAGGTATCGACGATGACGACGACCCAACCTACCACAAAGCGGTCGCCACCTACATCCGAGTGTTAGATGAGGAAATTCTAAATCATTCTCTGAATCATTAAGAACCGGAGGCCATAGGCTATTCGAGGGAGAGGCTTGAAGTAGGCAGATACCAAATGCCGCCGGATCGCACCATTGGAAAGAACGACGTGTGATTTCCATGCGCACCAAACGACAACTGATAAATCAAAGGGAGTCGAGCTCATGACTAAAAACGAGTGCTTATTGGGAGGCAACCCAATTTCTTGTATCCTAGGTTTTCTTTTTCAATTTCTTATTTTTATTTCATTTCTGTTATAAAACCAAACAAAAACCTTATTTATTTCCTTTAAAACTATAAAACTACAAAAATTTGATGAGTTCTTCCCTTGTACAGGTAGGACATGAGGGGGCATGCAAATCGACATTCTAAACGGGGGGAAGCTGGAGGAGAGAACTAAATTTGAGAAGAAAACGAAAGAAAAAGAGCAAAAAGGAGATACAACCGGCTCGACCGAGCAGCTAAACTGCTCGGTCGAGCAGTGCATTGACGAGGATAAGGAGGAAAGTGATCACTCTGTCTACACGGCCCGAGCAGCACTTGCTCGGTCCGAGCAGACATCTACTCGATCGTGCAGTCAACTGCTCGATCGGATTGCACAGGCTCTTGGAGAATTGGAGAAATCATCACTCTGTCTACATGGCCCGAGCAACCCTGCTCGGTCTGAGTGATGATCTGCTCAACTGAGCAGTATACTGCTCGATCGAGCAGATGAGGGAGTCTCCTACAACTCAATTTTAATGTATTTCTCAGCATGATTGACTCACCGAGCAGCCTCGCTGCTCGGACCGAGTCGATTTATCCTACAGACATGGGCCCCACTGCCGAACGAGTTGGGTTTTAAACCCAACTCGTTTTTACTTCCACCCTAAGCTCTCTAAAAATTACTAAAGCTCTAAAAACTTTTACCCTAACCTAGCCCGAGCACCCTTCCTCCCCCTAGTCGATCTCCTCGTCGTCGACGTCCTCCGCCCGCTCCGCGCCTGCGCCACCTGTCCACCGCCCATCTCCGGTCAGTCTCCCCCTCTCTTTCCATCTCTCTCTGCCCCTCTCTATCTCTCCGTCTCTCTCTTTTCCCCCGTCCCCCTTCTAATCGGCAACGTCTACCGACGACGCCACAGCCGTCGACGATGCCACAGCCGTCGATGGCGCCGCCCATCCTTCCACCTCCAACCTCCTCCCCCGACGCCTAGGCCCCCATCCCCCACACTCTGCCCCCCATCTCTCATCAGATCGCACCCAGCCCCCCAACGCCCGCTTCAGATGCCCTAGGCCCGCACCTTATGCTCGTTCGAGCACTCCAACTGCTCGAACGAGCAGCCATATCTTCTCGCCAAAACACCCATCTGACCGAGCACACTAGTGCTTGGTCAAAAACCTAAGACCGTGCAACATTGCTTGGACCGAGCAGTAGACCTGCTCGGTCGAGCACCCCAAATTCAGCATGTCTCCATTTTTATCTCTTTTTCTGACGTTTTAATTGTTGCTATTTTAGGTACCCTTTGCCCATGTCAGAACCCACTATAAGGAACCGCTTGGGGGAGCACCTCGTATTCTCAGTGCTCACATTCGGTACACTCATTCCTCTGTTTACTTTTTATATCGATATATCATTTTGCCATCGCCACGATGGTTCGCACACGAGGGACCACCACCCCATCGATTCGGGGAAAGATGCCCACTCCTGGAGCCTCCTCCTCTCGACCCCCACGTCGTGCCCACCTCACCACCACCACCACCACCACCACTAACTCCACTACCATCCCCACCACGGCCACCACTATCCCACCACTTCCACACCCATCACGGCCACCACTATCCCCACCACCTCTCCCACATTCCCACCACTTCCACCACCGCCCCTCCATCATCACCTCCACACACTGCCCCCACCAGAGACTCTCTACCTGCACGTCTACGGACCTATGGCATCACTTTCGGAGACGATGCACACCGCGAGCGCTTCGTGAGGCTCTCGCAGCATCGTCTCATCCCCACGTTGTTCATAGACGTGCCCACCCTCCGCTCCCTTGGACTCCTTCAGGGGGTCCATCACCTGCTTCCTCGGTGTCCATGCCCCCACATACTCCACATTGCCCTGGAGGCTCTTAGCTCCCTCGCTTGCACCCCGACGGGTGATGGCATCACTTTTTGCCTCTTGGATCAGGATTGCACTATTACATATGCTATGACCCGCGAGTACTTTCACTTCCCAGCCATCCCCGAGCCCAGAGCCGCCTTTTCTCCACACTATGATGTTGACACATTCGATGCTCCAGCTTTTTGGCAGCGTATTTCAGGCCTAGATCAGTACTGCCCTAGCCGGGCGAAGGCATCGTGCATCGTGCACCCATGCCTTCGTTACGCTCAGAGGCACTTAGCCACTACTATCTTCTGCATGCCTGAGGTCGGGACCATGTCCCTACCAGAGCTTACCCACCTTATGGGCATGACCTCTCCTCTATGCTTTCACCCAGATGGCTCCCTTTGCCCCTTCATGCTTTTCGAAGCAGCCCGCTGGTTGTGTCACCGCCTTCTCCAGACTACCACCACCTACTTCTTCACAGACAGCTGCTGCGGCGGATTCTTTACCATTTTTGCCCGTATGCTCGATATCCACCTTACCGATGACCTGGCGACCCCTGTTGGACCCACTCGCTTGACCCTTGGCGTCCTTGAGCAAATGCATATCATCCGACCTTACGGGGATCGTCATAGGTTATATCTTGTAGGTACCCACCACACGCCTCACATGGTGCTCCCCGCCCTTCACTCACACACATCCAACCTGTCCAGCTGAGTGATCGCGCCCAGGATACACGTCCCAGAACGACGACACTGTAGTCTTACCGCAAGCGCACGGTGTAGCGGTGAGCGGGTATCGAACACATGGAGGCCTAATAACAGTGTCTTCTTTAATCACCTGGCTATAAGGATAGTCGAGAGATGTCCGCAAATATGCGGTCACAGTCGTTCAATAGTATAAAAGAAATAACAATTTAATAAAGACGCCTAGGGGTAGGGAATCCCCACTACTTGTCGTATCTCATCTTTGTGATTCGTAGGTTTCACAATTGCTAGACTTAAAATTCGGGTGAACTAGTTGCAACTAAATGTAGAACCAAGCTCACGCTCTCGCGCTATTGCCGGTCTATAGCAAACCTAGGGTAGGGTCCAATCTCTTGCAAACCCTAACCTAGGCAAACTAGCGTGAAGAACAACATCATCGTTCAATCGTATCTCGAGCCCACTCTCGTGCAAACTCAAGCTTCGACCTAGGTTGGGATAGTTCCTACCCGTCCAATCTCTTGCAAACGGGTATTGGTATAGAATTACAATCGAAAACCCTAGTTTCGGTCCAATCTCTTGTAAACCGATTCCGGAGAAATTCAATTGCAACCCAATTCGAATTTCTAGGGCTTCCTATCGAGTTGGGATCCAATCTCTTGCAAATCCCAATCGGTATGAATCCCTAGCTATTCGTATTATAGCAATCCCAAACTAACCCTAATCAATTCTAGCAATAGTTTCACCAATTCATCACAAATTAGAAATAGGGTTCGTAGGGATTCATCCCTACGTCCTAAGGCGATAGAACTACTCACAATTCATCATGCAATTCAATAGAAATTCACAAATAAAATCGATGGAATTCATAGCAATATTCAAAATATCAATAAAAATGGAGTTTTTGAGGGAGAGAGAGACAAACCAATGAAGAACAAGATAGCATCCAACAAATTATCACTTTTCTCTCCTCTCTAAAAGCTAAATCTAATTCCTAAAAAGTTAATCTAAAAAGGCTGCAAAAAGTTCTGAAAAAGCTCCCTAAACTAGGTTAAAAACTGGGGTTAAATACCCCCCAAAATCACCCAAAAAACCCTAAAGAAAATGCCCCTGCGCAGCCTCAAAATCGTAGTTTACACTACAGGCAGCGCGGCTCACTCGGCCGAGTGACAAATGTCACTCGGCCGAGTGAGAGACCCTGACGGATTCCGGAGAGTTGGGGGTCTTGGGGGTCGTATCTTCGGGAGTCACTCGGCCGAGTGACTTTTCCTCACTCGGCTGATGGGCGTTCTTCACTCAGGCGGATGGTCGTTTGTCACTCGGCCGAGTCGGTCATCGGGGCTGACTGACGGATTCTAGAGAGTTGGACATTTTTGATGCCGTCGTCTTGGCTCCACTTGGGCGAGGGGTGACTCGGTGCTCGACCGAGTGGTATGTCGATGCTTGGCTGAGTGCACGCTGATATTGGCTCTGTTGCGTGTCTGATCTGGCCGGCCGAGCAGGCTGTCTATGCTCGGCCGAGTGGCTCCTTCACTCGGCCGAGTGGCATGCTAAAAATGCCCATTCTTCTTATTTTTGCCTCCTCATCGCTCCTACGACGTTCTTTCTTCTTCCACTCCTCTCCAATCGTAAAATACCGCTCAAGAGAGTCGTCGGTGATACTCCGGAGTGGGTGCATCTCAGAATCACTCCAAATCGCTCCAAATCTCCTGAAATACGACAAAAACAACAAATCGTGAAAAGCATCGCAATATTATCGAATAAACGTGAAAAACATGATTTGAGCGATCTAAATGGCATGCAAACATGCAGAAAAAAGGTGTAAAATACGGAGTGATCAAAATCCCACAAGCTTACCTCTTACTCGTCCTCGAGGAAGATGAGTAAAAAGCGAACCCGACGGATAAAGATAAAGAAAACGGCGAAAAGGTGGAAAACAGAAAACGAAAAAAAAACAAAACAGAAAACGAAGAGGGAAGTTGCTAGATCATTTTTCTCAGGACGTGGGTTTTGCTTACTCATATAGCATGCATCGAATATAAAACACATGTCAAAGACTTTTATCTCGATATCATAGTATAATGGTGCATGTGAAATAGAAAACCCAAGAATATCAATATAGCATGAAAAATGGAATAATTCTAAGATTAACATCGTCTGAAGCATCTAAAGCGGTATACAATATCGTAGATCACACACTTTTCAATTGAATGCTTTCTATGAGGAGTATAAGAGATATCAAACGATAGAGTAGTAAGAATAGAAAAAGTGTGGTTTTCATGAAATGAATGCTAAGCGTAGATTTCTGGATTTCGTGAAACTTTAGCAATCTCACTGAGTATAAAATATTACTTAGCCTTGGTTGTCATGCACCGTCAGGTAGTCACTCTCTCACACATCATTGGATTCTCTCCCCCAAGCTTATCTATAAGCGCAGAGGCATATACAAAACAATATTTACATACCCGTTTCTTATGAAGCTCCAAACGTCAAAGAAAACAAAAATAAAAGCTAAAGAAGGAAGAAAGAGAGAAAGGATATGAGATGGGATCGTTTTCGAACTTCTTTTCTCTTTTCTACACTTATTCTCGAATTTTTTTTCTTTTTCTCTTTCTCTTTTTTTTTGAATGGAAATATATACACAAATGATCCCAAATCAAAGAGAAGGATATACAAGTATTTTTTTTCTTTGGGTTTTGGGGAATTTGGAGCATATGATTTAATAACGGGGGATGCCAATAATAGAATTGCTAAGGGGAGATTCACCAATGAATATAAAATAGAGAAATAATGTTCAAGATATGTGGAGAAAGAAATAAATGTATCTCTCAGTTCACTCTATAGGACGTGCATGACAACTTCAGCAGGGTAATATAATCTACTCAGTTTAATCTCAAAAAGTAAACTAATCCAGATTTATCAAAGCTAGCAAACATTCAATCAACCTGAAGTGAAGCGTACAAATCATGCAATAAGAAGTGATATGAGAAAAGAAAGCAGTACTCCAGATATAAGCAATCAATGCATGAATCTTGGTGTGTTTTCTACGATAGCATACATATGAATCATCAGACATCAGCTAATAATAGAATTTAATCCATTTTCATACAGCAAAAGAGAGTGGGTTACTATTTCTAAATGCAAAGCAGAACATAGCATATGATATCAGAAATAAAAAGCTATGACATGACAAATATGGCATGCATATAGAGAAAAGCTAACACCACGTCATCATCATCACAGAAAAGTCATCTCAAGCAGGAGATGAAAGAAATACAGACAAAAGAAAAAAAATAAAAACTATTTACAATGCGACACACAAAGAAAATAAGAAAAACGTGATGCATGGTAAAAAATGAAAAAGTGATGCAAAATGGGTGTAAAAGCGGAAAAAACGTGAAAAATCTAAAAATAGAAGGTGATAAAAGCGGAAAGCGTGAGAACTCACTCCCCCAAGCTGAAGTGCACAGTGTCCTCAATGTGCGGAGTGTGGCACACCGAGAGACGTGTAATGGGTGGGGGGTGGTGAAGCATGCATGATAAAAAGAAATAAAAATAACAAAATGAAAAATATGATGCAGATGTGATGCATGCAAGGATAAGAGTCATGCAGATATGTGTGTCACCAAAAATACTCTCCCTCACTACCGAAAGAGGATATAGAATGATATGATCAAAACGTGGACAAAAATAGTGAGGGGAGGAGGGGGTGGGCAAAAATCATCAGGACCAAGCAGAGAATGGGCAGCATAACGACAAAAAATATCGGTGGCATCAAGGGTGTGCCTAAGCTGGTGGTGCTGCGCCATCTCCGTCCTGAGGCGGAGGTGGGGGGGGGGGGGGGTGGTGGTGGTCGTGTCTGCTGGGTGGGTGGTGGTGGTCGTGGCAGTCGCTCGAGAATCTGTGTCAGGCAAAAGTGAATGCCGGGAAGTAGCTCAAGGCGGTGCTGTATGGCGGTGACTGTGGAAGACATAGCCCTAAAATCGCCCCTGAGTCCACTCATCGCCCCCTCAAGAGCACGAACGCTCTGAACTAAGGCGTCAGGGGGTGGTGGAGCGGAGGGACGGACAGGTCTAGACTGAGCAGGTCGGGGCTGTCTGATACGGGCAGTGTAGGTGATCGGGACAGCAGGCATGGGTGAAAAGGGGGCTGTGCTCACTAGTGGGTGCCCAGCCTCAGTGCGAGGCTGGGACGCAGGCTGGTGTGAGGTGGAAGCAACAGCAGTGGAAGTGGAATACAAAATCGTTGACGAGGTGGCAAGAGAGGTCAGTGACACAGACGTGGGAACAGACGTCATGACGCTCTCTGATAGGACAGCTACGGTGGAGACAGAAGGGTTGACCGCTGGGGAGGAAGTGTGGGGAACAAAAGGCGAAACCCCAGTGGAGATCAAAGTGGATAGGGTCTCCACGACGGAAGCGAAGGAAGACTCGTCTCTCTCAAGTATGGTGGGTGGACGCTCGGGTAGCAGAGAGGTGAGTGGCTCAATCGACAGGGGCACAACAGTGGTGGGGGTGGTGGTAGGCGTGGTGGAAGTGGAGGACGGCTCAGCAAGTGTACTCCCGAAACTGGCAGAAGTGGGGACAGAAGTGACGGGAGCCGCAGAAAGTGCAGGCCCAGGCTGAGGGACCACAGGGTCAACAGGTGCAGGGTGTGCCTGCTCAGCCTCCTCGGCCTCAAGCACGTAGGCGGCGGGGATCAGGAGATCGATCGCCGGAAGCCAGTCCTCGTGTTCTGGTCCTATGTGTGTCCGAGCGGGGCTTGGAAGGATCATGTCGTCAGCACCGAAATGACCGTGCAACCAAACCCAGTGCCGCTGGCCGTGTGGACGAAGCATCTTCATCCGGGCCATGACGTCTATAGAAAGTGAAGTGGGGCCTAAAGGTCGATGCAGGTCGGCCGGAAGGTCCTCGCCGGTCATCAGGGCTAGCAGGGTGATCAGGTCGCCGCAACATATCGGGGAGCGAGCGCCCACCGATACGATGATGCAGTCCAAAAACCAGCTAGCGACGTCAATCTCAACGGCGGGGACCATCGTAACACCATCCCTATCCAGAACTCTGGGGCGAGTCATCGCGTAGAGCATATAGAGCTCAGGCGTCGACATCGTCCCAGGCTCGTACCCCGCTAGAAAGGTGGTCGCCATAAGGCGCTGGGCTATGCGGAGGCAGGGGTGGACTATGGCTGAGGCCTTGGCCCTACTAGGGTCAAAGGCCTATGGTAAACCCGTGATCCTGGCCCAAAAGGCGTGTGAATCGAAAGATGGGGGAGGGATGTGTGTGGGGGCGTAGGCTCGGTCAGGCGCGGGGACTGCGGGCCACTGAAAGAATGCTCTAAGAATATCGAGAGTGATCTGACACTCTCGATCCATGAGTCTAAAGGAGCATCCCTCAGCGGTCCGGACGATCGAGCTAAGTACCTTGAGTGTCGGACAGATGTAGGTGTCCGTCGACATAGACAGAAAATCTCACCAACCCACGTTGTCGTACAACGTGAGCATCCCCTCAAGTACCCCCAGGCAGTCTAGGTCAGCTAAATGGGTGAACCTGGAGGGTACTATCGGGCGCTGGGCAATACGCTCGAATCGGACGCGCTGTGCGTCGTCTCTGAATGTGATGCCCAGCGGCCTGACAACGGGAGCCGGTGGTGGCTGTGCGTGAACGGGATCGGCTGGAAGTGGCTACGGGTGGATGGGGTCGGCTGGTAATGGCTATGTGGGGTGAGGTGGTGAAGGTGGAGGGGAGTCCTCCCTAGCGTGGGAGGGGCCGGGTTCATCCGTCCGCTTCCGCTTGGCGGAAGCTCCCCGAGTGCGTGGCCGTGTACGGGGCGGCATGTGTGCCCCGAGTGCTCACCCAACTAATATAAAATGCGGCGTGCTAAAAAGATGGAACGAAGGTACCTGAACATGCCGCAAGAGCAAAACAGCGGGTAGGTGCGAAGACGCCGCCTCCACGAAGCCAATAGCGTGTCCGAAAGCTCCCCTAAGCTCCCCCAAGATAGCCTGTGCATCAAACAATGATATCAGCCTATAAAATTCAAAATACATGGGGGAGATGGGGTATAACAGATAAATAAAGAAATCGATTTGAGTTAGGGGCTCAATGGGTACTTGGATCGTCAAAAATGGGGAGAAAATAGGATTTAACGCGAAATAGGGGTTACCGACGGTCGGCCGGCGGCGAGGGAGGTTGTCGGCGGCGGGGGTGGTCGCCGGAGCGGTCGCCGACGGTGGCGCGACGAGCGGCGGCGGCGGCGATGTGATTCGGGTGAGGGGGTTGGCGATCGCAGCGGGCGGGAGCTGAAGGGGCTCGGGTGAAAACTTTGATTTGGGCGTTTCGAAAGTCGCACCGAGCCCGTTCGACTTATATAAGTGAAGTTACGACTCGGTCGAGTGACTATGTCACTCGGTCGAGTGATCGTAACAAAAAAGTTCTTAATTTTTTCTCCCTCCGCTTACGACTCGGTCGAGTGGCTTTGCCACCCTCGACCGAGTGGAAAAAGTCCATTCGGCCGAGTGGCACAAGCAACTCGGAAATTTTTGCCCTAGGAGGGTATCAGTTTCACTCGGTCGAGTGAAGAAATATACTCGGCCGAGTGGTAGTTTATACTGAAGTCACAAAAAGGACAGAGAGTTAGGTACATCAGACTTCCCTCGTTGGTGCGCCACTCGGGCGGACGGTTTTCTTTGCTCGGCCGAGTGGCTATGGTACTCGGCCGAGTGGGACTCTGTTTTCTGCTTCGGGGCTCCGTTTTGGCTCTACTCTCTGTTTTTCTTCCTCTAGGTGGTTTCTTCTTCCTCCTGAGCCCTCGGTCATCCTCCATATAATAGATATCCTTTTCTCCTCCTCCTATCAAAGAAAATAGGACCCGTTGTCGCAATTTTTCGGGCAAAATACTCAAAAACACTAATAAAGTCTAAAAAAAATAAAAACTAAAATAGAAATAATGTGATAACCATCGGGTTGCCTCCCGACAAGCGCTCGTTTAAGGTCTTGAGCTCGACCCCTTTAGATTTTCAATTTAGCGCGGTATGTTGGGTGCATAAGAGATGCACCCGTCGAATTTGCCGGGAAGACCGCTCGGATTTGGATCATTATGGTGTGTGGTCTTCCTCAGCGCCCCTTCATCATATGAAATGTTGGGGGGTGGCTCCCCCAAGCTAGAGCTTGCTCCGGTCTTCGACTTTGCCGGTGACACCGATCGTCGTATCGGTGGAGCTTTCTTCGGAGTCCTCAATTTCGAGAGCTTGCAGAGCTCCCGTATTCTTGCGACATTAGCGTCTCCATCATCAATTGCCATGGAGATATCAGGGGAGTGCTCCATCTTCTCTTCCTCGGCCAAATCTAGGCCTTCTTCAAAGCTATCTTCGTGGGGTGCGCCGATGGAGTGGGGGATCGCCTCTTCGATGACCTCATCAAGGAGGTCCATGTAATCTAGCTCCTCATGATATGGCATGTGCTTCATTGCCTTCGGTATATGGAGCTCCACTTCGATGTTACCGACGTTCAAGGTAAGAGTCCCCTCCCGCACATCGACGATGACACCGGTGGTGGCGAGGAATGAGCGTCCAAGTATGAGCGATGTATCGCCCTCCTCCTTGATGTCCATTATCATGAAATCGCATGGCAAACATATGCCCCCCGAAACTTGGAGTGGGATGTTCTCTACGATCCCAACCGGCCTTGTAATCCGCCCATCCGCTATTTGAATCCGCATGTCGGTAGGCTTTAAATCCGTGCCGGTATTCAACTTCCGGAACATGGAGAGAGGCATGAGGCTAACACTAGCCCCCAAATCTACCAATGCTTTTTTTGGGGGGACGCCGCCTATAGTGCAAGGAATCCAGAAACTCCCTGGATCTTTAAATTTGGCGGGCTCTTTTTCCCTCTTTGTGAACCAAGTCCCTTCCTCCGCGAGCATGATCTTCTCCTTCATCTTCCTTCCCGTAATCAAGTCCTTTAAGAACTTGGCGTAAGATGGGATTTCCAATATAGTGTCGAGGAAGGGGATATTGAGGCTCACCCCTCTCAAATACTCGAGAAACTTGGCTAGCCATTTCTCCATCTTGGCTCTAGCTAGCCGTTGAGGGAAGGGCACCGTGGCATAAATCGGCGCTCATCAATAAGCTCCTCCATTCTAGATTTCACTTCTCCTTGCGGCTCCTTCTCTTTTTCAACTTCAATTGTCGGCTCGCTCTCTTGTAGATTCTCCACCACGGGTTCCTTGATTTGGGTCATGGGGGAGTGGTATCCTTCCCTCCTCTTGTTGTAACCGCAACGACCGCATTGATATGGCCGGTGTTGCCCCGTGGATTCGGCTCGGGTTGATCCGGTAATTGTTGGTTGTTTTTATTGAGCAAAGCAAGTTGCTCCCCAATTTGAGCGACGACGACGGCGAGAGAATCTTGTCCCGCCTTCAATGTGGCGTTAATCTTCCTTTGTTCCGCCATAAATTCATACACCTTAGCTTCAAAATCCGAGCGTTGTTGAGCTTGTAGAGGGTTGGGATTTCTCCACCCTTGATTGTACCCGGGTGGCCTATAAGGTCCCACTTGTTGCCTCGGTGGGAAGTTTTGTTGTGGTGGCCCCCTTGGTTGATAATTGGCTTGTGGTGGTGGAGCCCGAGCTTGAGGAGGTTGTTGAGATGGGGGGTTCAATGCACCATCATTATTGGCATATGAGAAGCCCGGATGGTTTCTAGCGGTCGGATTGGCCCAATATCCAGAATTCCCCGCGGCATATTGAATTTGCTCCAAAGCTCCTTCTCCTTGATCTCCTCCTACATACATGGCTTGGGACTGGTCTTGCCAATTGCTCATATGATTTGTCGGCGTGGATGTAGAAGGGGCTCCTTGAGGCTCCATAATGAATTTCTCCAATCTCTCCACTACCTTGTGGAGAGAATCAAATTTGTTGACTAGCTCTGCGACGGCCTTGGCCTCATAAATGCTAGACAGCTTCAAGGAGGACGAAGAGTGTCCTCGCTCGTCGCCCCACTGTTGGTTGTTCGAGGCCATCTCCTCAAGCAAGGCCGTAGCTTCATCGGGAGTCTTCGACAAAATGGCTCCATTTGCAGTGGCATCAATAATCTGCTTTGTGCCCGGTTGGAGTCCATTGTAGAAGCTGTGGACAAGCTCCCAATCCTCAATGCTATGATGTAGGCATTGATGTTGCAAGTCCTTGAAGCGCTCCCATGCTTCATAGAGAGTTTCTTGTGGTCCTTGCTTGAAGGACATGAGAGCACTTCTTATCTTCACCGTCTTGGAGGGCGGGTAAAATTTGTCGATGAATGCACTCGCCAATTCATCCCAAGTGGTGAAGATTCCTTTAGCTTGCGTCCTCAACCAATATAAGGCCTTGTCCTTGAGTGTGAAAGGGAAGAGGCGCAGTTTAATAGCATCTACGGAGACGCCCGGCATTTGGAAGGTGGCACACTTTGATAGGAAGAGCTGGATGTGGTAATGAGGGTTTTCATGGGAGTTCCCATGAAAAGGATCTTGTTGCATAAGAACCACCAATCCGGTCTTCAACTCGAAATTTTTGTCGGCCGCCAACTCCGGCATGGCTATGGATGAGGTCGTGGTAGAAGTTTTGGGCCGAAGCCTATCTCTTATGGAAATAGTCCTCGCCATTCGCTTCGCCAATTCTTCGGGTGTCTCAGGATGGGTCATAAAATCTCCTTACGTAACGGGTCTCCTCTTCGCTCGGATCCTCCTCAATGTACGCTCGATCTCCGGATCGTATAGTATTTCTTCGGGGTTCGCCGAGGATCTCGTGTACATGCAAAGGAAAACAGAGTTTCAAAGAAATAGTTAGCACAACGGAAGGGCAAAATAGATATAAAAATAACAGAAAAAAAAAGAAAAATAGCTAGGTAGGTAGAATCAAACACTATTGTCTCCCCGGCAACAGCGCCAAAAACTTGATCGCGCCCCGGAGACACGTCCCAGAGCGACGACACTGTAGTCTTACCACAAGCGCACGGTGTAGCGGCGAGCGGGTATCGAACACAGGGAGGCCAAATAACAGTGTCTTGTTCAATCACCTGGCTATAAGGATAGTCGAGAGATGTTCGCAAATATGCGGTCACAGTCGTTCAATAGTATAAACGAAATAACAATTTAATAAAGACACCTAGGGGTAGGTAATCCCCGCTACTTGCCGTATCTCATCTTTGTGATTCGTAGGTTTCACAATTGCTAGACTTGAAATTCGGGTGAACTAGTTACAACTAAATGTAGAACCAAGCTCACGCTCTCGCGCTATTGTCGGTCTATAGCAAACCTAGGGTAGGCTCCAATCTCTTGCAAACCCTAACCTAGGCAAACTAGCGTGAAGAACAACATCATCGTTCAATCGTATCTCGAGCCCACTCTTGTGCAAACTCAAGCTTCGACCTAGGTTGGGATAGTTCCTACCCGTCCAATCTCTTGCAAACGGGTATTGGTATAGAATTACAATCGAAAACCCTAGTTTCGGTCCAATCTCTTGCAAACCGATTCCAGAGAAATTCAATTGCAACCCAATTCGAATTTCTAGGGCTTCCTATCGAGTTGGGATCCAATCTCTTGAAAATCCCAATCGGTATGAATCCCTAGCTATTCGTATTATAGCAATCCCAAACTAACCCTAATCAATTCTAGCAATAGTTTCACCAATTCATCAAAAATTAGAAATAGGGTTCGTAGGGGTTCATCCCTACGCCCTAAGGCGATAGAACTACTCACAATTCATCATGCAATTCAATAGAAATTCACAAATAAAATCGATGGAATTCATAGCAATATTCAAAATATCAATAAAAATGGAGTTTTTGAGGGAGAGAGAGACAAACCAATGAAGAACAAGATAACATCCAACAAATTATCACTTTTCTATCCTCTCTAAAAGCTAAATCTAATTCCTAAAAAGTTAATCTAAAAAGGCTGCAAAAAGTTCTGAAAAAGCTCCCTAAACTAGGTTAAAAACTGGGGTTAAATACCCCCAAAATCGCCCAAAAAACCCTGACGAAAATGCCCCTGCGCAGCCTCAAAATCGCGGTTACGCTACAGGCAGCGCGGCTCACTCGGCCGAGAGTGAGAGACCCTGATGGATTCCAGAGTGTTGGGGGTCTTGGGGGTCGTCTCTTCGGGAGTCACTCGGCCGAGTGACTTTTCCTCACTCGACCGATGGGCGTTCTTCACTTGGGCAGACGGTCGTTCGTCACTCGGCCGAGTCGGTCATCGGGGCTGACTGACGGATTCCAGAGAGTTGGACATTTTTGATGCCGTCGTCTTGGCTCCACTCGGGCGAGGGGTGACTCGGTGCTCGGTCGAGTGGTATGGCGATGCTCGGCCGAGTGCACGCTGATATTGGCTCTGTTGCATGTCTGATCTGGCCGGCCGAGCGGGCTGTCTATGCTCGGCCGAGTGACTCCTTCACTCGGCCGAGTGGCATGCTGAAAATGCCCATTCTTCTTATTTTTGCCTCCTCGTCGCTCCTACGACGTTCTTTCTTCTTCCACTCCTCTCCAATCGTAAAATACCCCTCAAGAGAGTCGTCGGTGATACTTCGGAGTGGGTGCATCTCAGAATCACTCCAAATCGCTTCAAATCTCCTGAAATACGACAAAAACAACAAATCGTGAAAAGCATCGCAATATTGTCGAATAAACATGAAAAACACGATTTGAGCGATCTAAATGGCATGCAAACATGCAGAAAAAAGGTGTAAAATACGGAGTGATCACTGAGCTGGATGATTCCTAGGGTCGACCCACTTCCAGCCCGCTACGTACTCGAGCACCCAGGAGCACCCGTCGAAGCAGTCACCGATGACCTTGTCCCACGCTCCGCTGAGTACGAGTTGCATGACATTGCAGCCCTTGTAGCTCTTCCATTACCACCCTCACACCCACCACCCTCGGGAGCCGTTTCTTCAACCACCTCTGTATCCACCACTTCCACCATCGTCGATACTTTGGGGACTGTCTCCACCTCTTGTCCTGAGACTCAGACCTCTTTCCCCACCGTTTCCATGCCGGAGGACACCGATATCCAGTCTGCTCCAGATCACACAGATCTTGACTATCCAGAGCATAACCCAGCCCCCACTCTTCCACCCCTTCAGGACCAGATAGATACACTTCCAATCTCTTTAGGTTCCCACATTCCCTCTCCGGCATCACTTCGTCACCATCAGTGGCCATCTTTACAGAGAGCGTATCGACGTCTGTCCACACTTTTGTGTCGACGACCACTTTTCTTCAGCCACTGCTGATATCCCTTCGAGCTCACCCTCTCCGAATTTCCACCCTAGGCACTGTGCATCACCTGCACGTGACCGCTTTACGAGAGTGGTGACTCACCGTCATATTTCCCGCCCTCCACTCGACTCCAGTTCCACCAATAGTCGTCTGGCAGCGTTGGAGGAGTCGACTTCTCGCCTTCGGTGGGATTTTGACCTCTTCGTACTCTCGACGATGACCCATAACGATAGAGTCGAGTCGGACCTGGCATCCATCATTGACCTTCTCAGGACACGTGGCCCTCCACCTATGATCATAGCTCCTGCCCCACCACCCAAGCCAGCCACTGTGACCTCCTTTGCACCACTCAGTGCTCCACTTTCCCAGGCTTCTGCAAAGCCTGCTCCTACCACTTCTGAGTCGGTCTTCACAGTAGATCCTATGTCTTCCCTAGTGATATATTCAGTTGAGCCTTCCACTACCACCACTACTATACCCCCCGACCCACCATCTGAGTTCCAGCCATATCCTTCCATACTATCTGGTCCACAGCAGAGGGACCCATCACCACCCCCAGAGGGTGGTGCCTCTGCTTGATGTCGTCCTTACCCGATTTTTGCCTCCCGCATATAGTATTGTGCCCATCTGTCTGTTCGGGGCCCTGATATTACATAGCTTCGGGGAGGACCCACCCATGCATTATATTTCATTCATCATTGCATCATGTCATGTTTTTACTTCTTTTTTGCATCGTTCATATTTTATATTCCCCCACCCACCCCGCCCTATTTAGCATCATCTCCCGCTTACCAGCGTTTTCTTAGCAGTGAGGACACTGCTAGGTTTAGCTTGGGGATGAGCGCTACTGCTTTATTTTTCATTTTTTCTTTTACATTTTCTTTCCTATTTCAGTTTTATTTTACTCTTTCACCGTTTTTTTCACGTCCTTATATTTTTTCTCATTCTGCATCACGTTTTTTGTTTTTTTACTATGCATGCATCTCTTCTTCTTCATTTTTCTTATTTTCTCCACCTTTTTCTCTTTTTATGCTAAGGATGTTCCGCATGATGAAACCTTTCGTAGCCTTAGTAGTTATTCACGAGGCTTACTATCTGTTGACATGCTATTAGGGTAGTTTCAGTTTTACTATCTATATGCGTGCATATTCTTTTGCTGATCTATCTGATTTAATGCTTAAAATGAATTGAAAATCAATTGCATGAATTAGTATCTAATATGCGCTATGTTGGGTAATGCACCTAGGTTCACGCATCACTAGAACACTTGGAGCACCTGCTTTATTTATCTTATTCACTTCTGTTTGCATGCCTGATGTCATTGTGCCTATTACTGCATGCTTTTTCAGTGTTCATCTAGAGGAATGAAAATATCCAATACTATTTATGATTTTAGTTATAGTATTATTTTATCAATCCGTGGTGCACCTCTAATGAGTGAACCGAGAGATCTACTACTTTCCTTCTCCACATAACTATATAGTTCTCTACATATCAGTTGGTTACACCCCTATCGCTATCCTTATCGCATCTCACTTTCCAAACCCAAAAAGAAAAAAGTATAGCTTCTAAATGAAAATAAAAGAAAAAAGGGAAAAGAAAAAAAGAAAAAAAAGAAAAAAAGATGTATATATACTTATATGTGAAAAAGATAAGAAAAAAGAAAGAAAATGAATAAAATTTTTTTGTATCCTTTCATTAGAAGCTATCACTTATACTGGGAAGAAGAAGAAAATATTTCATATACTATTCCTAGATGCGATGCCTCAAGCTAAGCTTGTGGGGTGAACCAACTGATCACATGAGCGAGTGTGATATTAGAGTGAAGCCGGTGCATAACGGGAGATTTGATAATACTTAAACTTTACGAAACACTTTAGTTTTTGGAGATTTTTCATGAATCGAAATGAATAATTGAATATCATGATTCTTTCTATTCTCTATTGCATGCTGTGTGATTTCTATATGCTCCATGTGTATCTGTGATTGAAAAGTGCATTGCCAACTCTTTTTATACTAGACTCTATGGACTGCATGAGATTGATATGAGTTGAGAGCATTATTTCAGTAGATCCCTGTCTTTTGTCTCTATTGCATGATAGACATATGATTTGTAAAACGTGAAAATACTATTAGCATGTGCTTTTACTATTCAGAGCATTGCGATATACTACTTAGACCTGAGATCTGATCGAACATCCTTAGCACACTCCATCCACTTTCATTCTCTTCTCTTCTTATTTTTATTTCTTATTTCTTTTTGTTTTCCTCCCGGCATACCTAGTATTCGTCTTCCTCGAGGACGAATAAGAGGTAAGCTTGGGGGATTTTGATGTGCCCATATTTTATACCTTTTTCATATCATCATGACATCGCATTCCATGCCATTTTCGCATACAAATCCCATTTTTTCATACGATATCGTATTTCTGACGTTATATTAGAGTTTCGTAGTGTTTTATGAGTTTTCAGGGATTTTGGAGCGATTTGGGATCCGACATGGGTATGGACACATCTTACACGCCCGTGAGCTCATTGGCGAAGCTCTGCAGGAGTTCGTCGTGTTTTTGGAGCCATGGAAGGAGTGGAGGAGAGAGCAGGAGGGAGAGAGGAGCTTCAGCACTTCATCAAGGTTTTCCCAGGTGACTCGACCGAGCAGAGAAGCTGCTCGGTCGAGCAGATGCAATTGGAGAAGAAGGAACAGAAACACAGCCCGCTTGGACCGAGCACTATGTTTCCCGCTCGGACTGAGCACTTACAATGCTCGGTCGAGCAGCCTTTCATTCTGAAGCCCGGCCAATCCAGCGCACGGCTCGAGCAACCTTTCAGCGACCGAGTCAGCTCTCTGCTCGGCCCGAGCTGAGCTGACTCGGCCCGTGCAAGCAGAGTGAAGATTTAGGAGAATTTCGATTCCCTGTCAAGCTCGGTCAAGCAGTACAGCTGCTCGGCCCGAGCAACTAACCGAACAACGCACTGCTCGATCGAGTAGCCTACTCTGTCGACGATGCTAAGGCCATTTTTGGAAGGGTCTTTCACATCGGTTGTTGTGTGATTTTTGGGGGGAGTGAAGTCTGGGAGCTGTGACTTCGATTGGGGGGCGATTTATTCTGAGTTTTGAATACTTTTTGGAGAGGAGATTAGGCAAATTTTTGTTAGGTTTTAGATAAAACTTCTGAATACCATTTTGGATCGAATTTCTTGTGGAGATCGTTTGCTATTGCGTTTGGGAATTTCTATTTTTATCTGGATCTATTGCTCATCTATCTTCTTCAATTCACGCTGTAAGTTTTTGATCTTTATTCTACCAATTGCTATGATGTTTTCTTCCATAAAAATAGTGTTTTTATTCGTTAACATCGCCATTAGTGAGTAGTTATTTTCTAGGGTTAATGGGTTAGCCCAAAGATCCTAGGGGGAAGACGTAGATCTAGATCCCTAAATTGAATTAGGAATTTAGGGGAGTATTTCGGTTGATCCTACCGAATCCCTAGATAACCCGTACTGAGATCATGCCCACGGTCTGTGGAATTGATGTGCTTAAAGGGTATCCTTGGGATTCGACTAGGGAAATCGGTGGATCCAACCAAGGCTCGTGACCTTGCCCGGCTCGTGCCTTGAGGCGATCCCCTGACGAACTATATCGCTACGGTGACGGCTACTGCTATTGCGTCAACGAGAGCCACCGAAATACCTCGCAATTCTAACACACGAGAGTGGTACTAATTGGGAGATTGATCCCCTAACTCTAATGCAATCTAAGGATTCTATTCCAACGTCGATCCTCGACGATCTTAGCGGTGATACCTAACGCCCTAGTCCTTTTTATTATTAAAACAACATCAATACAACAACCAATTCTCTTAACCCGATAGCCATCCCACTTCGAGATATATAAGTAAACTGAGAACCCAATTACACTATCACCGTCCCTCTGGGATTCGATATCTTTTATACTACAACTTGACACCGTCCGCTTGTAGATTGAGCCCGGAATTGACACCTATGGGCCATACTATGCCTGCGATCGTGACACCGCCAGGTGGATTCTAAGTGTAGGTTTCGAGTGCGTCACTGCTCGCCTATCTCTCCGCGCCGAATCAGTCCATCCAAGGAGGAAGGCAACCCACCACTAACATCACCACCAGTTTCACTACAGACAAAGTCTGACAAAAGTGCAAAAAGCCGTTTCACCGCCAGACAGCTTGACAAAAGTTCCACTGACGTCCCCTAGATTTGTGCAATGTGTGTAGTCGAAACGGGGATACCAGGATTAAAATTTGTAACCGCAAGCGCACGGTGTTACAGTGTGGCTTGGGGGTCGAACATGGGGATGCGTGTGATATGCTTGTCAACAAAGAGGAACCGGATCACCCGGTGGGTGAGCTAGCCCTATCGCTAGGTGGGTTGTCACGATATGAAACTACGGTAAGGTGTAAGATATAAAAGTAACTCAGGACTTTAGTTTCCGACCTACTATAGGTTCTCTCTACTACGACCGACGGATAGGAATACGATCAGATTCTAAGGTTTAGTGGTGAGACGTTGCCTCTAAAAGTGGTACTTAGCGTCCCATAGGCCCGATATTCTGGTCGATGTCGAGGATGATACGCTAGGTCTACCCGGGTTCGGACGGTGGGCATTCTCATGTCCAACACTGACCGACTTCAGGAGCACTAAGCTCGCAACGATTGCTCCTGACATTTCATCATGCCATTTCCACGCGCTAGGAATCAATGTCTACGCTAGTGGGTGCGAGCTGTGGCTAGAAGATCAAACTCCCGTTTTATTTCCCCTTGGCCCGACGGTCAAAGACGGTCTTTCTCTTACCAATGACAATAAAACGCTTCGCGTAACCATCTAAATCCCTATATCCTATCGAAACCCTAATCCTATGGTCGTTCTAAGGAGAACCCACAAAGGGGCTTCCACCAATATCCCAGATTAGGAAACTACTCACTAATCATAGCAATAAATTCAACAAAACAAATTTCAACCATAGAAATGAAGATCAAGAAATATAATACTAGAGCAAATGGTATTAATAACGCAATATTAAAGTATCAAAGCGATCAAGAAACTTACAAACCAAAATAAATTCTTAGCAGCCAAAAACCCCTAAAAAAGCTTAAGAAAATGGGATTCTCGTTTTCTGGGAAACCTAGGGCTATATATACATTCTGGCAAGATGCCAGGGAATATTCCCAAAAGAAGACAAAAATAAACGTCCAACCGATCGGTTGAAAGCTCAACCGATCGGTTGAGGCAGTGGGGAAATCGACCTTCAGCTTCTGAAATACTTCACCCGATCACTGAACCGATTGGGTGAAGTCGTTGGGTTCTTGAGCTTGCGAAGAAATGCTATAGGTGAATCGATCTGTTGACAAGTCAACCGATCCGTTGGAATTCTGCTCACAAAACAGAGAAGACTCTCGTGACCACCCGATCACTGAACTGATCGGGTGGGATTTGCTTCATCCTTGCCTTCTGCTCGGGTCTGATACACGTGCACGAACCGATCGGGTGGGTCTGTGCTACATGCTCTAACTTGATGTTTGGCCCTCAGGTTCTCGTGCGACACCTCCCGTTGCTCCGGGGACTCATGATATTTGCTTTATATGTCTCCTGCATTGGCAATCTCATACAATAGCATACAAACACAAAGGAAGTGAAAAGGAACTAAAAATAAAAAAAGAATAGATATGAAACAACGGAAAACAACGGAAAATCATGGAGAAGACGTGCGTGAATATATAAAATATAAACGCAAGTCAAAATCCCCCAAGCTGAACCCTTCCCCGTCCTCGAGGAAGACGAGTGAGAGTAGGAGCTTGGAGGGAAAAATAGAAAGGAAGAATCAGAAAAAGAAAAGAAAATCCTAGATCACCCGTCAGAGCCAATGAAATCAAACACGCCACACTAAGCAAGCATGCGATAAGCATATCACTAAAACCAGGAATATGAGTCCATACAAGTGTCGTGGGTCCACACGGTGAAGCGCGAGTGAGGGAGGTCGTGAGCTAGCAAACGGTGTAACTATCTAAATTGTGCAATAAAGCTCCATATACACATACCCAAGGAATGACCCAAATATCGATTCAATTCGAATTAGCGGTGAATAATAGCTCAAGCATGCATGAGAATAGAGTAGGAATAGAAAACATATCATATGTCGGAGACTCTACTGCTAGAAACTAGGGAATCACCACACGACTGCCTAGATGATCGCTAGAAAATTCCTATGTCAAGCGTGTTCGTAATCGAAGGGGGTTGAGTAGGTGTGGAGTAGAACACTTGGTGCAAATTCTCGCCTTCCCTTTATTCATGGAGGTAGGAGTAATATTCACATCATGAATTTTTTTGGGTCTTGGGTATTTGTATATTTTTTGACTTTTTTGGGATATACATATTTTTTTCTTTTCTCTTTTTTTCTTTTTGAATTTGTCTTCTCTCTCTTTTTTTGGAAGTGGGATAATGAAAAGTGTGCACTCCCCCAAATGGGAGAATGATGCACGACGATGGGATCTGTACCAAGTAAAACAAAAAAGAATTCTAATTCTAAACACTTGGTAAAAGAATTTTTTTTCGCAGATCAGAACATAAGAAAATGGGTTATCTTAGTCCTATTGGTAGAGTCCCGACACATGCGATTTGAAGCGTAATATATATATGTTATTCAGACATAAAGAAGCAGACAGTGTAGGCAATATACCACATATTCGAAATTGAAGCATGATAATCTAGGGGTCATCCAAGGACAAGTATATAAAACAAAATCACAACGTAGAAGCACACCAACTAGCTAGTCACGACACACAACTCACACAAAAGCAAAGTGAACCCACGTGGCATGAAAGCAATAGGACTCGGCTTCCTAAGGCTAGTGAAAGTGATTATCGTAGCTAAGCAAAGTGTGTGTGTGGTTCTGTGGCAGTTCATCATGTAGGTTCATCTCTAGGAGAGGGAGAATAAAATGATGGAAAGAAAAAAGAAAAACACACGAAAACGACTCAAAAACGATGAAAAAGAGGCAAGATTGACACACATGGTGCGACTCCCCAAGCTGAACATTGCATTGCCCTCAATGCAATAGGAATAAATGCGGAAGGGCAATGAAAGATGGGAGGGAACTACGCACCGACAACAAAATGGGAAAAACATGAAGAACACACGAAGAAATATAGAAAACTAAAGAAAATAAATAACGAAACAAAATGTACAAAATACATACACATGAACACGTACAAATCAAACACACAACAAACAAGACACGACAACAATCACAGAAAATAGATTTCCCCCAAGCTGATCATGACAATGCTAGAAAAAAGATATGATCAAGGTGATGCAGAAAAAGCTGGCTAGGGGAAATCAGGAACAAAGAAATCAAAGTGCAGGAGCTGTGGGCTCCTCATCCTCCTCGAAAGAGGCTGGAGGGGTGTGGGAGGGAGAGGTGATGGGTATGCGAAGAAGTGGGTAAGGAGGTGAGATGGTGGATGGATGGGTGTGGTGGTGGTGTGAACGATGGGTGGAGTGTCGGTGGTAATGGGAGGTGGCAAGGATACGGCGACCAATGAGGTGGGTGTGGGTAGTGATCATGCGCACACAGTGGTCTGCTTGCAACGCGAGTAAGAGTGGAGGGAAGGAAGGATCAACGGTAGTGGTGGTGGGAGGAGGAGATGATCGCCTAAGAGGTGATGGAGGTGGTGATGGGGGTGGAGATGGTGGTGGAGGACCGTGAATGTGTGCAAGAAGGCAGAGGATGGCGGCGACATTTCGCTCGAGAGCGATGAAACATGGATGTGATAAGAAGGGAGTGGATGGATCCGAGGAGGTGGAGGAGGATGCGCCAATGCACAGAGCAGCCAGATCATCCTCAAGAGCGAGGCGAGCAGAGGTGTCATGTCAAACAGCAGAAGTGGTGCTGGCAATAGTGGTCATGCCAGCACCAGAGGCTAGGCCAAAGAGGGCCGTAGTAAGTGCCTCAAAAGAAACAGGGATATCACCCGGGGTGGTGACACTAGGTCTAGCCCCGGGGTCTCCTCTGAACGCAGGGATGTCCTGCTCGCCCAAGTGGACGGCATGGGAAGGTGGTCAAGGTGCGTCAGGGAGACGAAACTGTAGATGTAACCCCCCTACAAACTCAAGATCAGGAGGAAACGACCAATCTGCCTCAAGGTGAATAGACATGCAGCCAGGATTTGGCAGAATGTTATATGGTGCAGGGGGTGGCCATAGTAAAAAGCAAACTGACCGTTGCCTCATGGTCGAATCATATGGGTGTGCCTCAGGACATCAAGATCGAGATATGTAGATCCTAGGGCACGCGACAAATCGGTGGGGATCACGATGTTGAAGGGAGGGTGTAAGGCAATGAGAGTAATGAGGCCGCAGCAGCAATATTTACCCTTGTTTGCGCGGCTAATATCAATGAGCTTTTGAATTAGCCACGCAGCAGCGTTTATGCATACACGCGGGGCCTCGAAGGCAATCCCGTCAACACCTTGAATGAATGGAAAAGTCATCACCGAAATGATGAAAAGATCGGGGATGGTCACGGTATCGGACTTATCACGCAGAAAGAAAGCGATAGAGATTATACGGTGGGCGAGACGGAAGACTGGGTGGATGATGGAGGAGGCATTGGCCTTGTCTCTAGGAAAATGATCGTGGAGAGTGAGGCATCCCCAAAAGTGGTCGACATCGAAGTCGTCATGCAATTCATAGGGGGGAGGTTGCCTTCTAGATTGGGGAAACCAAAGATATCGTGGATTGTGGTCATAATGACACTGAAGTTTCGGTTTCGGAGGCAGAAATCATTATTGAACCCCCTCTTAGTTTTGATGGCAGATAGAAATTCTAGGGTGAGAGAGGGATAAGATGGGGCATGGGAGTGCAGGAAACTAAGCCAATCTAAATTTGCAAATAGGGATTCGACTCCGGAGAAAACTCCGAGATCGAGTAGGGTTCGACTGTGTGCAAACTTGGTGGCCAAGTGAGAACGTTGGCTGAGTTTAGAATAAAAATCTTTATGGTCCTGACTCATGAAACAGACTCCCTGTGGTCCCATCAGTGGGTCCACCACAGGTATGATAGGTTGAGGTGGTGGTTGGGTAGGCGATGGGGGAGGAACGCGTCCACGCGTAGAACATGTGGATTTGTGTCTCTTGCAAGACGGCTCCTCTTCCACCATGATGCGCTTACCCTTGTCCTTATCTTTTGCCATGATCGTGTGGCGATTCAGTGTGATATGCAAGATTATATGAGTGTGCACACAACCAATGACAAAGGAGCAAAATGATAATACTTGGGAAATATAAAAATCAAGCTAAGGAGTGAGTTTACCCAGTAATGAAGCGCGTCAAAGCTCCCAAAAGATCCCACGCTGTATGATGGAGGGATTTGGGGAACCGCCGCACGCTAATCCAACAAGAAATGAAATTTCGAAAATTTGGGTCTAGGGCTAGGGTTTGGGCGATTTGCAGTTGAATGTGGTTGATGGAAGGGTTTTGAGGGTGGGGAAGTATGGAATAAGTGGGGAAAGGCGATTGGGAGTAGTGGGAGTGAGGAAGGAGATCGATTGGGAAGAATGGATAGATGAACCGTTCGAACGGAGAAGTTGAAGTCGGGTGGAATGAAGTCGGTTGGGGGGGTATATAGGGTTAGGCGAACCGATCGGATGAAAGTTCACCCAATCGGTTGGGTTGATTTTCGAAAAATCACTGTTGGATAGCGGCTACAGTTGAACCGATCAGGTGAGATTTTACCCGATCGGTTGACTGCTCCCAAAAAATCCCGAGACATCTGTCATCATCACCGGATCAGCGACCTGATCGCTGCTTCTGTCAACCGATCGATTGACTGCTCCCAAAAAATTCCCGAGGCTCATGTCATCATCACCCGATCTACGACCCGATCTCTGATTTTGTCAACCGATCGGTTCGCTCGTGTGTAGAAGTTTGGCACTTACTGATACTGACCACCCGATCGGTTGATGCATGAACCAATCTGGTGGATGCAATTCCTACACAAATACAAAAAATCATCTAAATATCCAGACGAAAATCCCCATAGTAGTATTTATTCACAAAAATTAGAAAACTAATACTATAAAAACCGACAAAAGTTCAGAACATGGGTTGCCTCCTATGAAGCGCTGTTGTTTATAGTCGTTTGCTCGACTCCCGATATATGATCTTTAGGGGGGTTGGTATGGGTGACGCCCAATGATCGGCGTCCTTTCAGCTGTAGGTGATGGGGCTCTTATTGTTGACAGCGGTGAAAGATAGACGGTCTCAACAACTCTCCCACTGGTGATGTCCGGGGCTTTTCCCTCATGTTGGCGTCAATCGCCATTCTCCTCAGAACTCGGACTTCATCAACTGTGAGCTCCAAAGGCTCTTTTCCTTTGCTCTTTGTCAGAGCAACCTTACCAAATCCGGGGGGAGTCGACCGAGAGACACATACTTCTTCAGCGACTTCTTCTTTTTCCAACCTAATGTGCTCCTCGAGCCCATTCAAGCCTTCGAGGGGGGGTTCCTTGAGAGAACCTCCCAAGATCATGCATCCATGACCCTCTCTTCCTCGACCTTCAGCAGATTGCATCTGTGTTCTTCCGGTGGTGACTTCATTGACAACGCCAAATCAAACTCTACTTTTTGATCTCTGACGTTCAGAGACAGTTTCCCTTTCTTGACGTCTATGAGTACGCCCGCGGTTGCCATAAAGGATCTCCTGAGGATAATCAGAGTGTGATTATCCACATGCATCTACATAAGTAGGAAATCGACTGGCACATGCACACCGCTGACATTGACCGGCAAGTCGTCGATTACCCCCACCGGGTACTTTACTGATCTGTCTGCTAGCTGCAAAGTCATTCCCGTGGGTTCAAGCTCACCCATATTTATCCTCTTGTAAAGCGATAGGGGCATCCGACTTACGCTTGCACCCAAGTCGATAAGCGCTCGATTGATTGATACCTCCCCTTTTGAGCATGTGATAGAAAAATTCCCAGGGTTTTTGAGCTTTGGCGGATTGGCTCGTTGAATTAGAGCGCTGCATTCTGCCGTGAGGACAACTTTCTCTTTTCTCATCCCCTTCGTAACTAGGTCCTTCAGAAATTTTGCATACGAGGGGATGGTCTCGATTGCTTCCAGAAAGGGGATTTGAAGACTCAAGTCCTTCACCATTTCGAAGAACTTGCCGTACTTTTTATCGATTTTTGCTTTGGCAAGCCTTTGTGGAAATGGCACTGTAGGCTTGAAGACCCTTGAGTTGTCCCCCTCATTTTTCTTCTTCTCTTTAGAAACTCCCTCCGGAGTCACAGGGTTTGACGTCGAAGCGCCATTGTCATTTACTTCAAGATTTGGTCTCTCATTGACCTATGGAGCTTCAGGTTCTCTCACGACCTCCCGCGCCGGAATCTGTGTACCACTCCTCAAGACTATTGCGGAGAAATTTGCTTGACCATGCGTCAAGGCTAGTGTTTGGTTGGGTCTCCTTGGGTTCACCTCCGACTTGCCCGGCAGTTGCCCTTGTGTCCTCTGAAGGTTGGCCACTTGTAACCCCAGCTGGGTTACTTGGTCAGCCAAAGACTTTTGTCCAATCTACAGCTGTAGGTTGATCTTCTTCTGATTTGATATATACTGAGTAAGGAGGTTTTCGATAGGAGAGACCACCCGTTGTTGATTGTATTGTTGCTGCTGGGGTGAGGGCTGCTGATTTCTAGGAGGGTACTACTGATATATCTGCTGCTGAGGTGGAGGGGGCTGATATAGATGCTGCTGCTGAGGTTGCTGATACGGTGCCCTGTAGCTAAAGTTTGGGTGGTTCCAATTGCTAGGAGAATATGCAGGGTTGGAACTTGTCCTCGGAGGATAGGGTGCATTTCCCGTAGGAAGGTAAAATAGTGCACTCGCCTGATCCACCGGTGCCGAGATATCTCCACCATCAAAGTCTCCCAAGACTTCAGTTTCTACCGCTGCTACGTGCTGAGTGTTGGCGCCACCGACCACTACTATGAATGCTGAGATCTGGGTGGAAAGCAAATCAAATTTGTTAGACAGTTTGCCAACTTCCTCTACCTGGTGCATTCCTCCAGATTTTGGTGTGGCGCGTTCATCGCTCCACCTTTCATTGTTTGATGCCATGTTTTCCAGAATATTTTCGGCATCTACTTCATTCCTTGCCATGAAGGATCCTCCCACCGCGACATCCATTGAGGACTTTAGGTCGTCCCTCAGCCCATTGTAAAACAAGTTTATAATCTGCCAGCGGGGGAGCTCATGGTGAGGGAATTTTCGTTGCATTTCCTTAAACCTCATCCATGCTTCATGCAATGATTCATGGCTAGCCTGGGAGAATGAGGAGATTTCGCTCCTCAGCTTCATTGTCTTCCCCGGAGGAAAGAACTTGTTCAGGAATACATTTGAAAGCTTCTCCCAGGTTGTAAATGTATTGGGGTCCTTCCCCTTCAGCCATTGTTTTGCCTTGTCCCATAGAGAGAATGGGAACAATCTCAACTGGATAGCTTCGGTTGACACGCCATTGATTCTGAAAGTCTCACACTTCTCCAGAAAGGAGTCCAGATGCTTGATCGGGTTCTCCATTGGAGCTCCTGAAAACTGGTCATGCTGGATCCAAGCCACTAGCGATGGCTTCAGCTCGAAATTTCCGGTCGTGATGGCCGGAGGTCGGATGCTGGACGTGGACCCAATGGACGGCATCGAGTACTCAAGCAAGGAATTCTGAGGAGTGATTTCTGCCATGGCGGCGATCTCTTCTCTTCTCCTTCTCTCGGTGTTCAAACGCCTCACAGTGGCGTTAATCTCAGGATCTAGAGGAACTAAGTCGTTAAGACTTCTTGAGTTCCTGTGCATGAAAAATCAGATATACATGTGAAGCGCGTATGGTATAATGACAAATAAAAAACAAAAAGAAAAAAGATAAAATAAAAAACGAAAAATAAAAACAAAAGTGAAGAATGTGAAAATTATCACGCGGTAAGGATGTGAACTAGTCTAGAGGGTTACTGGGTCCTAACTGAAACAAGCACGTTGCCTCCCCGGTAATGGTGCCATAAAGCTTGACGTCCCATAGATTTGTGCAATGTGTGTAGTCGGAACGGGGATACCAGGATTAAAATTTGTAACCGCAAGTGAACAGTGTTGTAGTGTGGCTTGGGGGTCGAACATGGGGATGCGTGTGGTGTGCTTGTTAACAAAGAGGAATCGGATCACCCGGTGGGTGAGCTAGCCCTATCGCTTGGTGGGTCGTCATGATATGAAACTACGGTAAGGTGTAAGATTTAAAAAGTAACCTAGGACTTTGGTTTCTGCCCTATCATGGGTTCTCTATTACGATCGACGGATAGGAATACGATCGGATTCTAGGGTTTAGCTGTGAGACGTTGCCTCTAAAAGTGGTACCTAGCATCCCATGGGTCCGATATTCCGGTCGTTGCCCAGGATGATGCGCTAGGTCTACCCGGGTTCGGACGGTGGGCATTTCCATGTCCAACACCGACAGACTCCAGGAGCACTAAGCTCCCAACGATTGCTCCCGACATTTCATCCTGTCGTTTCCACATGCTAGGAATCAATGTCTACGCTAGGGGTATGAGCTGTGGCTAGAGGATTAAACTCCCGTTTTATTTCCCCTTGGCCTGACGGTCAAAGGCAGTCTTTCTCCCGCCAATGACAATAAAACGCCCCGCATAACCATCTAAATCCCTATATCCTATCGAAACCCTAATCCTATAGTCGTTCTAGGGAGAACCCACGAAGGGGCTTCCACCAATGTCCCAGATTAGGAAACTACTCACTAATCATAGCAATAAATTCAACAAAACAAATTTCAGCCATAGAAATGAAGATCAAGAATAGAATACTAGAGCAAATGGTATTAATAACGCAATATTAAAGTATCAAAGCGATCAAGAAACTTACAAACCAAAATAAATCCTCAGCAGCCAAAAACCCCTAAAAAGCTTAAGAAAATGGGATTCTCGTTTTCTGGGAAACCTAGGGCTATATATACATTCTGGCAAGATGCCAGGGAATATTCCCAAAAGAAGACAAAAATAAATGTCTAACCGATCGGTTGAAACATTAACCGATCAGTTGAGGCAGCGGGGAAATCGGCCTTCAGCTTCTGAAATACTTCACCCGATCACTGAACTGATCAGGTGAAGTCGTTGGGTTCTTGAGCTTGCGAAGAAATGCTACAGGTGAACCGATTGGTTGACAAGTCAACCGATCGGTTGGAATTCGGCTCACAAAACAGAGAAGACTGTCGTGACCACTCACTCATTGAACCGATCGGGTGGGATCTGCTTCATCCTTGCCTTCTACTCGGGTCTGATAAGCGTGCACGAACCGATCGGGTGGGTCTGTCCACCCGATCGGTTGAGGGCAGATACATGCTCTAACTTGACGTTTGGCCCTCAGGTTCTCGTGCGACACCTTCCGTTGCTCTGGAGACTCATGTTATTTGCTTTATATGTCCCCTACACTGGCAATCTCCTACAATAGCACACAAACACAAAGAACGTGAAAAGGAACTAAAAATCATAAAAGAATCGATACGAAACAACGAAAAAACAACGAAAAATCACGGAGAAGATGTGTGTGAATATATAAAATATAAACGCACATCAGCCCCCTGAAATTTTCGGCTCTGATCACCTGACAAAATCACGCCTAACACGTTCGGTCCTGATGCCAAAGATTGGATCCCTGACATCCTGACACCGCCAGCTCAGCAAAAGCAACCAACTCTAGCAGCCTATAAATACCCCCTTACCTCCAAGCACGAAAGGGGTTGATTGGTTGGCTGGCTAATTGGTAACAAACTCCTAACACATCTATTCACATTCAAGGCCAAATATCCTGCACATATTCGTGCCTTCCACACTAGTCAGCCATGCAAGCACCGATCTGCCACTAAGATCGCCCTTCGTGTCCGACATCTTTTCTTCATTCATCTACTGACTTAGGCAACGAAGGGGCTACGGGTTGACAGCCGGCCCAGCCTTTCTGACGAGTTGGTCTTCTTGTAGGAAGTTCGCCCTTGCTGCCATCTGATGAGCGACCTGCCTCATCCTTCACCAGCCAGCAAGCAACCAACTCCATCTGGCGGGCGAATTCAATAACCTCATCCTTAAATCGTCCTCTGACCGGAGTTAGCCTCGTCATCCCCACTAAACTTGTAACCATCGTGCCCTTGGTTCCCCACATCAATACAAATTCATTGTGTGCGGATTCACCCTGCAACAAACAGATAGTAAATAAGTTTTCATCCTAGCTTCCAGTATATATAATTATGGCCACTAAATAGAGGGGGACGATAAATAGGCATGCCATGAGGGAAAACTAATTTGTGATTTTCATGATAGCTAGACTAGATCCTCTAACATGCTTTGATACCACTTGTTGGATCTGGATCTAATCCTGAGGTGTGTGTGAATAGGCTAATAAAAATTCTCGTGCAGCCCGCGAGAAATCCCACGTAGTTAAAATCACAGACAGAGTAAAAAGTATGCAATCACAGAGTACACGCAGATTTACCCTGGTTTGGTCGCCCCAACGATCTACGTCCAGTCCCCAAGAAAATACTAGAATAATATGTTTCTTTGCACAACTACAATGAGTCCCAAGCTCCCACTCCTCACCTAGTCGTACCACAGTCTACCGGTGCAAAACACTATCAAACTAGTAAACGCTCTATATTGACTAGTTACAACTCGTCAAGACCCTCTTTTCTAGCCCCACTAGACAAGTCCCCAAAAGTCACAAATAATGGTAAATTTTCCCTTACAGAGATCTATACACCAAGTACACGAATATAAAGTAATAAGAGTTTAGAAAGCTCAGTTCATGTCGGTGTTGTAGTCTCTGTCAATCAGCGCGTCGACATCTTCATGTTGGCGCAAACGGTGTCTCAATCCGATGTCTGGATCCCAAAATATAGCACTCCAAAGTTCGATGCGCAAATCTACCCGAATCTGGTCTGTCTGGTCTGTGTGTAAATCAATTCTCTGTTCTGCAGAATCGGCAGAGGTCTGTGCGTAAAGTATGTTTCTGTCTCGCCTTCCAGAAATTGTAGTAAATCGACCCGTGCTCAAAAAAATCCGAATAAATACTCGTTGGAATCGTGAGCTCGTCCTCTTCGACTGAAAAATCAGAAATGGCCAATTTGGATGCTCTTATGAAGAGGAATTCTCAGATATTTGAAGTACATCCTAGGGCTTGTTACGCAATATGTGAAGAAGGATGGCTTTGCGCTAGTTGCGCATGGAGGAGGGTATGGCCGAATTTTTCTTGGTGTTTTTGTTGCACACACACTCTCAAAATCTCTCTCTTTAAATATGGGTTTATATAGTAGATGATGTGATCTAATAGAGTCAATTAGAATCCCATATTTGATGGAGATTTGAGGGAATCATAATTTGATTAGGATTTGAAAGAATCTCTTTGGATATTGAGTTTCAATATGGATGGCTATGGGATTGATTTTGAATAGCTATAGGATTTGAATTGGATCTCATTTAATCACCTTTGATTTGCATGAGATTCTCCATGTCTCTTCATCTTTGACCAAGTCTTCAATTTGCATGGCATTAGGATTTGAATATTGCACCAACTGATTTGAATCAATTCAAATATGGATTCGAATTGATTTGCTCCTTATTTTCTCATATTTGACTTAGTCCAATTTTTGTAGCCATATTCTCCATCTTTGACTTAGTCCACTTGGCTAATGTATGACACATTCTCTATCACTTTTGGCTAGTCTCTCTTTAAGTATTCGCGAGAGTGCCATTCCTGAAAACACTTAGCACACACATTAAATTGTTCACACACGTTTGTTATAATCAAACACGAAGTCATCGATTGTTGTATCCAACTACACATTGTATCCAACATGCACTTCTCTATTTTCTGTATGCACTAATCTTTTGTCATGAAGATTTACTTGCAGTTAATGGAAACACGTCCCATAGGCACGTTTTTAAAGGTCCATATCTTATTCATGTGCAATGACCTTCACAGATTTCATCAAGCCATTTCTCAGGGTATCCACTCCGAATGGAATCTTGGAGGTTTACTAAGCCATCATCAACTATGATGTTTTACTCGACTCCTTTGTCTGACAAGGCTCGAGTAATCCTGTAACTTCCTAACGAATATCATATTAGTTGGTTATGACAGATGTTTCTTCCAGTAACTATGGATTATGCCACTTGACTTACGTTGGAAAACCATAAACCGCAATGTATTTTAATATTTGGGTTCCCATTGTTGCTTATCATATATGGAGTCAATGGCACGAACCTTATCAGGACCTTATCAACAACCTAGGCACTATTATCCGGGGCTTGACCCAGAGGGAGGGTTGTTGTGACGACCCGTATTCATCAGTATACGTATATTCGTAGTCTACGTATTTTTATACTTTGAAGATATCTTGAAATGGCTTATCAGGAGTTTTATATCAAAAAATGGTTTCTAATCAATTATATGAAAAATATTTTGGTAACATCATACTAGGTATAACATGTAGTCGTAAGTTTAAGTATCGTCAAAAAGTTTAAAATGTTTATAAAATATTTTCTACTTAATTGTTACTGATATAGCCGAATCAATTATTTTTCTATGTAAATGTTACCAAAACGATTTTAAACTTCTAACATGTGATTCTATGACCATTAAGTGCTCCCCATATTAATTTCATAATTTTCTGGAATCAAATCAACCGAGAACCCGCAAACCCGTATCCTAAATATTTTGGCCCAAAACTCGTATCTCCATAGCTCAAACTCTGAAATGGACCTCGTATTCACAATTCTCGCGACGATATGAACCCGTGGCTATGTTTTCGTAAGTTTTTGGAGTCATATGCGAAAACGACATAGTATTACTTTGTTTTACTAATTACATCTATTAATTACTTTCACTATCTTTACTAATTACAATTACTCTAACTTTTACCCCTAACCCCACTTAATTAATCCCCTAACCCCACTAAATTAATTACCCTAACCCACCCCATTTAAGCACCGTATGGATTGGATGAGATCCAACCACATAGTAATTATTTATTTTTATGAAAACACTATCATCGGGGGTTTACTGTAGTATGTTCTTAATGCACCCTATCATCGGAGGTTTACCGTGACACTCTTTGCCATCCCTAATCTAGAAAATGGCCAAGATGCTTGCCTCCATTAGTGTGTAATGGAGGTAGCCGTAAGGTGGTCAAGCTACATCTACAAACCCTACTACGATGGACCAATCCCACCCAAGTGTCATAACCAGTCGCTGACTAGTTTTTGTTCCATCTGTAATCGATGGGTTCTTATTTATGTTCTGGGGGTTGTGTCCTACCCTCTGTCCAGTTTGGTTCAATTTGACGATACGCAGAGAAAAGTTATTCTTATAGAAGAACATTAATATGACGTGTCCATTATTAATCAAATGCATCAGGTATAGTAAGAGCAAGCAGTTTAGTTACTAAAGATGACGAGCCTATTCAAAATAAGATTTTAGCACCAGGTTAAGTAGTTTATCCTAAAATGCAATTACAATAAAGTACTTGCCTGGAGGCAATGGTGGATGTCCCGGTGATCGTAGCGTGAGGTGCGTTGTATCTGCATCACGGATTTGATATAAAACTAGAGTTTTTAACTAATTAGTTACCATTATAACTAAACTATACCAGATTATATATAATATACTGTTATTACTAACATTAATATTATACTAACTTATATGTATTAACAAAACTAAGGTACTGATTTTAACATACATTTAATTATAATATTATTACTAACATTAATATAATACTTACATACTGATTTTAACATAACAAACATTATAATACTAATATTACCAAACGAATATAATACTAACATTATTATAACTAACTGTGTTATATTATAATTTACATACTGTTTTATATTTTACTAATATATACTAACCTATTTATACTAACAGAATTAACATAATTAATATACTAATCAAACTTAGGAACCAATATAATGAATCTAATAGTATAAAAAACCAATATTATTACTAACATTAATATTATACTAACTTATATGTATTAACAAAACTAAGGTACTGATTTTAACATACATTTAATTATAATATTATTACTAACATTAATATAATACTTACATACTGATTTTAACATAACAAACATTATAATACTAATATTACCAAACGAATATAATACTAACATTATTATAACTAACTGTGTTATATTATAATTTACATACTGTTTTATATTTTACTAATATATACTAACCTATTTATACTAACAGAATTAACATAATTAATATACTAATCAAACTTAGGAACCAATATAATGAATCTAATAGTATAAAAAACTGCAGTGTTTGAGTTATAATAAAAAATATAGTATTATAAGCTAATATACAGATTATTAATAAAACTAAAATATATATTAACCTATTTATCAACTTGAATGCTGTTTATATAAGCTTACGTGTTGAGTTTCTTGTGTGCTCTTGTAGATCAGAGACGACGGTGCGTGGATGAGCGCGCGGTGGTACGACGGGCTGGACGGTGCTGCCAAGGGTGGCAGTTCACGGGACACTGCATGGGCTATCGCTGGGATCCGGAAGAGAAGGAGGAGGAGGTGGCACGGCAAGTGGGGCCGGACAACGACGTTTCTATGGGCTGGATGGCAGCGGAGGTTGCTGCCGGAGGTTGGGACGCACTGATGGTGGCACTGGGCTACTGTCATTGTGCTGCGGGCTTGGTGGATGCGGCAGTTGGAAGGGAAGAGGAAGGCTTATGTTTAGAGGGGAAAGGAGATGCATGGAGTTCTGTGGGTTGCAGGGTGATGGTCGGAGGAGAGGAGGAGTACGGGGTTGCGGTGGCGATGGAGCTGCACAGTGGTAGGCTTGGTCAGAGAGACTAGTGTCGGCGAGGGGCTAGACGTTGCCGTAAGGAGTTGGGACATGGGTGGCTGAGGGCAGATGGCCAGAGCTTGCGTCGGAGAGATGGCCGGAGTTGTGGTCTGGAGGGAGGAGGAGATGTGGGTTGTGAGTTAAGGGTGTGGGGTGCTAGGGTTTTTGTAAGAGGGAATTTGTGTGGCTGAGTGCTTGGGGCTAGGGTTTTTGTTTTGGGTTTATTTGCTTGATTTGTGTGTGTGTGTGTGTGTGTGTACTAGTCATAACCCGTGTCCTAAGGGCACGGTTCATTTAGAATATTCTCCCCTCAAAATCTTGGTTTCTCTAATTTTAAACGAACAACAATAATCAAATCACAATAAATGTTATTTAGTTTCTCCAAAAATTTTAATTCCCCAAAATTTAGTCCCCCGAAGAATTTAGTTCACCTCAAAAAATTTGAATCCCCTAAATCGCTTTACCCCAAAAAATTACATCATCCAAAAGTGTTATATACTTCTTAACTCATGGAAAAGGACCTTATTTTCTAATTAAAAACATATGTTACTATGTCTACTTTTCTAATGAAGTGCTTTGATGTATATTCTAGATTAAGGTGGAACAAATGAAGCTGACTCCCACTGGTAAAACTGTACTTATTGCGTGAACATGCTATGGCATTTGAAGGATCCACTAAGTTACATGCCACTACCTTGAATGCTTTAGTTGGAATTGGTTTTCTTTTTCCTAAGTTCATCCTTCTTCTTTTATCCTAAAATTCCAAGGCATCTGCATTTTTTCCCTTGGATTTAAATAACACCTTCGGTTTCTTGCACTTGGATTTACTTCTACGTCTTCTTGTTTCATGTAATTAATAGCCTTACAATTTCCAGAGCGTTTATCGTGGCTAAAAAGGTTTCTGATGCTCGTGAATCAGCATTACGCCTGTTGGGAGTAGCATATTCTTCAATTTCAACGTCAGCTGCTTCGAATGTTATCTCAGATCTTGTTTCTTCTGTTAGTGGAATACAAATGTTAAGGTATCTTTCATATGTCTCTACAGGATTTTATTTTTGAACACTATAAACCTATATAATCCTATTCCTTTGGGTTCCACACTGCAGATTTGAAAATCATCGTGGAGCATTATTTGCCTTAAGGTATATGACTGTTGAATGCATGAAAAAATCCCTTATAGCAAGTTTTGATTGTCCCTCCAAATAACCAGCTTTTTTTTTCCTAAAACTTCTATTTAAGTTGGGGAAGGTTATTCAATTTCTTATGCTTTTGAAATACAACTCGCTTGAACTTTCTTGAACATATGAATGAAATATTTATTAGAGCTAATGATAGTGCCTTGCGTGATATATATGAAATTATACCAGAATTGCAAATTTAACTACTTTTTACTTTTTAACCATTACATTTTTCAACACATTTTTTGGAAGAGAATCAACAAAATGTATAAATGAGACATATTATGCATAAAATATTTATTATCATCGATCAAATATGTGAAGCCAGCATTGATTTCCAAGCACTTCTTACTATGCTTCAGCACTACAACCACCAACCTTACATTTACTTGCATAAAACTTATTCAGTGCTCGCCTTCGGCAGTTATTTGCAGTAATAAGGATATTACCAATTAACTTAAATATATCAATAGATGCTAAGGGAGTAAGTAAAAAAAGACGACCTTTTTTCGGAAGATAGTAGATCCATGTCATATTAGTCTGTTATCAATGC
>JAULAV010003421.1:0-40295 GCA_030789695.1 Scilla litardierei
TGTGTGTGTGTGTCTCGTCAAAAAAAAAATATTGTGTGTGTGTGTGTGTGTGTGTGTGTGTGTGTGTTATATGGTAGGGTTTTAATGCTAGGGAAAGATGGAAATAACAAGAAATATAATTGCAATTTAGAGTAGGGATTCATTGCTATTAGAATGGGTAAAAGTCTCCTAGCAGTATAAGGAAAGTGTTTTGAATTTGTGTGTGTGTGTGTGTGTGTGTGTGTGTGTGTGTGTGTGTGTGTGTGTGTGTGTATAGGGAAAACGGGATCTAAGATGCCTCCGTAGATGAAATCTAAGGAGGCGCCGTCTTTTTCCCCCTTCTCCTATAATTTTTTTGAAATGTTTTTTCATGGGGTTGTTGTTCACATCATGGATGATCAACATACCAAATTTCAAAGGATTCCAATAGTTTTTGAGCCCACATATACCTTTTACAAGTATAACGGTCTGAAAATGTGCTGAAAAACCCACGAAGTTTCAAGGGGTAGATGTGGGCTCAAAAAATATTGGAATCCCTTGAAATTTGGTATGTTGGTCATCCATAAAGTGAACAACAAACCCATGAAAAAAAATTCAAAAAAATGTGTGAGATGGGGGAAATGGGGGCGCCTCCTTAGATTGAATCTAAGGATGCACCTTAGGATCCCTTTACCCATATATATATATATATATATATATATATATATATATATATATATATATATATATATAAACTTCTTACTAGAGATAAGCTTTGCAGGTGGTTGCCTAACACTCCTCCATATTGTGTCTTATGTGATGATAACACTGATGAGGATATCAGACATCTGTTCTTCGGTTGCAACTACTCGGGCTATATTTTTCGCAGGGCCATGCTTAAGCTTAGGGTCCCTCCTCATGTCTCTTCATTACCTGATGTGGGGGAATTCTTCCAAGCGCACTATAGTGGAAAGGACTGTTTAAGCTTACTTTCTAAAATCACTTTAGCCTGCGTGGTTTGGCACGTTTGGCAGGAAAGGAATAGAAGGATTTTTGAAGATGTGAAGAAATGCAAGACAATCTTATTTGAAGATATTGCCGCGGATATCAGATTTTCATTACAGGATCAAGAACCAACATCTATCGAAGAAGTGGAAATTTTTTCAAACTGGGAGTTAAGAGATAAAGGATGATTTCTGTAAGATTATGTTAGGGAGTGAGTTTGCTAATGGGGAGTGACGACGCCTGTGTCCTCTCCTCCCCCTATCGAATCCTATCCCTGTATGTCTTACGGCTGTATGTTTCCTGTGCATATTCAATAAATTAACACGCTTACCTTTCAAAAAAAAAATATATGGGTAAAGGGATCCTAAGGTGTATGATTTTATATATATATCATATAATTATAGGTTTATATCATCTTAGCTAATTAAAATACTCACAGAATACTTGTTGGATCTGGATCTAAGCCTAGTGGAGGGGTGAATAGGCTAATAAAATTCTCGTACAACCCACGAGAAATCACATACAGTTATAGTAGATTCAGAGTAAATAATAAGCAATCACAGAGTACGCAGCAGATTTACCCTGGTTCGGTCGAACCCACGAACTACGTCCAGCCCCCAAAGAAAGTACTAGATTAATAATATAACAGGTACAACCATAAAGAGCTAGAGCACCGACGTCTCTACACTTACCAGACTCTCTGTACCCCACTCCACCAGCGTTCAACAAAACTAATCCTAGTATAAGCTTTCTATTGACTAGCCCCAACTAGTTAAGTCCCTCTTGTCTAGTACCACACTAGACAAGACCCCAAAACAAGTATGGTGAAGTTTTCCATACAAAGATCTCTACTACTGCATAAATATAATAATAAAGAGTTTAAGAAATCTTAGTTTGGGTAGCGGTAGTCATCTCTGTCACTCAGCACAGGTCAGATCGTATCTGACAGGATGAAGTCGTAAACGTCACGTCCTCCTTGGATGATGCTACTTTCTCTCTGCTAGTCCTTCTGAGGTTGCTGCCTAGAGGTGTCTCCCCTTGGATGAAACTTGCGGCAATGGAAGGAGCTATCCAAGGGTGTTGCACAATTGTTGAAGGAGATGTGCTTGGAGTCTCTTGCTTTATTGCAGACTTGATGAACCTCCTTGTGAAACCTGCAGCTCTTGGTCTCTTGGATGTTGATGCTTGCAGCCAAGGAGATGCTAATAGAGATTTGCGCAAGGAGATATGGCAATGGAGCTCTGTGGCTATATGATGGATATGCAATCTTCTACAAGTTGGGCATGAGATGATGAGGATGACTATTGGACTTGTGGAAAGGGAGGGATGATGGCTTGACCTCTTTGCACAAGGGAGGAAGGAGCTATGGAGCTTTGACCTTGGTTACTTGGAGATTGCGCAAGGGAGCTTTTGCAATTGACTATGGCAATGGAGCTTTGCAATGGAGAAGTCTCTTACTAGGTTGCGTAAGGAGATGAAGATGGCTTTGAGGCTTGTTGCGTAATGTATGAGGGTATGGCCGAATTTCTCCCTTTGATTTTGGTTGCACACTCTTTCAAAATACCTCTCTTTGAATATGGGTTCATAAAGGAGAGTATGAGATATAATAGAATCAATTAGAATCCCATAATTGATGGAGATTAGAAGGAATCCTAACTTGAATAGGATATGAATGAATCACCATGGATATGAAGTTTGAATATGAATGGCTAGAGGATTTGAATTTGAATAGCTATTGGATTTCAAATAAGATCTATTTAACCTCTTATATTGATTTGCATGAGATTCTCTATATCTCTCCATCTTTAACCAAGTCACCCATTTGCATGGCTTTAGGATTTGCTTCATGCACTAATTGATTTGAATCAATTCAAATATGGATTTGAATTGACTTCCTCCTTATCTTCCCATCTTTGACTTAGTCCAATATTTGTAGCCATTATCTCCATCTTTGAATTAGTGCACTTTGCTAATGCATGACAAATTCTCCATCACTTTTACTTAGTCCCTCTTTGAGTATTTGTGAGAGTGTCATTCCTGAAAACACTTAGCACATACATTAAATCATTCACACAAGTTTGTTATCATCAAACACGAAGTCTTCGATGGTTGTATCCAACTACGTTGTATCCAACAGTACGTATACTAATGTAAATGTAGTACAAGATACGGAAGATCACAAACAAAAGTAGAATACGTACGAAATACGTATTATTAAATATTGTCCGTTACAATATAGAAACTCCTTAAGTCTATACTCAAGACAGTTTAGCAAATTCACTCACGAAGGCTCTACCACATGAAGTCTAAAGAGACTTATGTGTAAATACGATATGAGATACCAGGATAAATGGGCCTGAGAGCAAGTGGGAGATGTGTGAGATGTGTATGCCCTCGAGGCAATTTATCCCTGTGTATATGTACAAACATATTGTTCGAAATAAAAGTAAGCTGTTTGGTAAGAATTGTTGAGTATTGGACTTCTCCCTACTTGGTTTTGATGATGATCAAACATAAATACGTGTGACTAATCCCCTCTATGCAGTTAATCCATTGTCTAAGACGATCAAATAGCAATGGATGACCATGAAGATCAATCAAAGCTCAAAGTTGAAGATTATGTGATCAAAGATAAAGATTGGAGCTTCAAAGTCTTCTAGAAGACTTCAAAATCATTCACTAGAAAGAAGAGAAGCAAAAACAAATGTAATCTTTTTATTCTCTTTTCTTTCTTATTTGAATGTCGTTTTGAAGTAGATTATTGTTGGAGTTCACACATTTCACTCGTTCTCGAGTAGAAAGTCATTAGAAACAGATTCCTAGGTTTCCAACTTCATTTATTCTAAGATGTTCATTTTGGACTTTCAACAGGCGATTGATGACCAATATACACGCGCTTGTCTCCATACAGGCGCCTGAGAACTACTCTCTAATTGAATGTTATGCATACACTTTTGGCTTAATTTTTGGGCTTTCATTTCTTAACTTTCATCAGGCAACTGTTGTAGGCGCCTATGACTTGTTAGTCAGTCGCCTGTCTTATCTTGCCCAACCTTCTAAGATTTTTTTCAACTTTTACAATAGCACATGTAGGAAATGTACGTAGGTTTTACAGGCCTCTACCCATGGCACTGACACATGTATATACCACTACAGTCGCATGTCTAACACTTGCCTAGAACTTTGATTTTGACAAGTTACGCACTTGTGCAACAGACGACTGACGTTGGTTTCTTAGTCGCCTGCCTATGGCACATGCACTTGTAGATTCCACATCAGTCGTCTGCCCTAGCTTACCCAGATTTACTATATTTTAGCAACTTAGACACTTAGGGTTTCAGTCTCATGTAGAATGTTTCTCTGTCGCCTAATGGTTTTTAGACGCATGTACAGCCTTCATTAGTTGACTGTCCTACATGGTAAGTTACCATTTGAATTCTCACCTACCATCTGCCATAGTGCAGCAGGAAACTTTCCATTCTTCATCAGTTGCCTGTCCTAGCTGTAAAATCAATCCGTTGAGACTTTTCTCACAGATTTCAATGGGGGTTTTGGGTATTTTGTTTGAGGGTTTTAGAGAACTTATAAAAAGGTCTCATACTATTCCATTGGAGAATTTTTTGAACTTTTAAGAATTTACTGATCTCATCTCATGCTCTCAAGCTCTCAACTCTTTCAAGTCCTAAATCTCAATCTCATCTGGTCTTCCAACTAGAACCCATTCATCATCCTTTAGCTTTGGTGAAGACAAGAACAACGGCTTATCTCTTCTTGGAAGACAAATCAACACACAACGCACTTGCTCCTTCAAGTTCTACTTCAAGGCATAAGTCATTGTAAGTGTTGTAATTTTGAATTTCATTATTTTATTTCACTCTCTGTTTATGAGAGTGTTTACTTGATCCCAGTTGTGGGATTCAAGGACATCGATTGTAGGTCGATCACAGTTGCAGGGTTGCTACATGTGGGTTTAAAGGAAACCTCAAGTATCAGGAGGCATTCGGGTGGAAGGGACGTAGGATTACCGGGAACAAGTCGGGTTTGACTTGGGACCTTTGAAACATACTTGTGTTAGCATTGTTCAATGTTGTTAATTCTTATTTCTTCATCTTTGTTGGATTAGGATTTTAATTAGGCATAGTTTCTTAGTTAAATTTTATAAACTTCAACCCCATTCTAGTGTTTTCCTTATAGTCAGGGTCCTTAAAATCGGTATCAGAGCTAGTCTATAACTATGGCATCCAACAACAACAATGTTCCTCCTTCTACGTCATATAACAATCATGATCTTGATGGTGCTTCTTTCGTATTCGAAGGACAATCAACGGTTTGTCCTCTGCGTTTCAATAGCACGAATTTTGGCTATTGGAAGTGTCGGATGGAGACGTTTCTTAGGAGTGCTTCTCTTTGGAGAACCCTTCATAAGGATTACGTAGAGCCTTCAGAAGACAATTTTGACAAGTGGACTCTCACCGAGAAGTGTGCCGAGGTAAACAATGCCAATGCAATGAACGCTCTTTACTGTGCTTTGGATCCCAATGAGTTCAACAAGATATGCACATGTAAGAGTGCATATCAAATGGAACCATCTCATCGTCACCCACGAGGGAACCAACATGGTAAAATTGTTAAAGTAATATGTTGCTTTACAAAACTTCGACATGTTTCAACTGCAGGAATGTGAGAACATTGCCACGATGTACGGTTGCTTCACCGACATCACCATTGAGCTTGAATCTCTCAGACAAACATATACACAAAAAGAGAAGGTAAGACAGATAATCATGTCAATGACCTCAAAGTAGGAAAGAAGAGCAATTGTCATTGAGGAGGTCAATGACATGAAGAAATATACCGTGGAGAATTTCATCGGTACTCTCATGTCATACGAAGTAAGAAGGGAGAACCGATTGAAGATTAGAGGCATGATGAAGCCAATAGCGGTAAAGAAGAAGGCGTTAGTATTCAAATCTACCTCTTCATCCTCCGATAGTGATGAGTCCAAGAACGAGATGGATTTGGAAGAAATGGCGCTCCTAGCGAAGAAGTTCCAACGCTTCTTTTGCAAAGGTAAATTCACTTCCAAATCTAAATTTGATTCCACTAACAACTCCTCTTCTCTTTGTTTTAAGTGTAACAAGTCAGGGTACATTAAGAAGGATTGTCTAATGCTAATGAACAAAGAAAAGTGGAAAGCACCAAAGTACCACAAGTTCGACAAATTCAAGAAGGATAAGAAGAAAAGACTCGTTGGGACTTTCGAGGACTCTAGTGGGGATTCTTTGAGCAAACCCAATGATGAGAAGGGTGAGAGTGTACACATGTGCTTTATGGCTTAAGAAGATACATTCTCCGATGGGAGCGATAGTGAGAACGATGAACCCGAGATAACAATGGATGGACTTCTATAGCTAACGAAGAATTATTTTTCCAAGTATCAATCTCTTCTTCTTAGATATACTAATCTTAAGAAGTTAAATGATAGTAAATCATCTATGCCATCCATCACTAATAATGACACCATTGTTGATACACTCACACTTGAGAAAGCCAATTTGGTTTCTCAAAATGGCACAATGAGAAATGTGGTGAATTCCCTCAAATCTCAATTAGATCACGTTTCTTCTAAAGATAGTGACAATCTAATTTTACAAAACACACATTTGGGTGATGAGAATGATTCTCTCAAATTCCAAATGCACGAGCTCACTACACGTGTGTCCACCTTGGACATTACTATTTCTTGTTTAAAGGAGAAATATGAGCTCATGTCCTCCCAAGTTAAGAGATTGAACAAGGGAAAATGGTAATTGGATGAATTGCTTTCAAAGAAATTTCTGGCCACACACCGTGTTGGACTTGGATATGTGGAATCAAATGCATCCAAATCACGCACCTCCTAAAGTGGTGTAACTATAGATTTTGTGAGGCCATCCTCCGGTGCATCCACTAGTATTGACAAAAACACTATTAGTAGCAAACCTACCAAGAAAGTCACCACTACATACGTTCCTTCTTTTGACAAGAAACCCACTAAGGGTGGAAATCAAAAGAAAGGACACGCCTTTACGTACACTAACACTCACACTCGTAAGAACACTCCTACTTCTCATGTGAATACACATGATGCATTTTATGCTCCATTCCAACAGGCACGTGCAAACCCACTGAGAAATGCTCATGCACGTGCTTACACACATTCTTATGTTCATACACATCATCCAATGTATACTCATTCATATCCACTGCATCACATGTATGCTCCATATGCACCTCAACATATGCATGCTCCTCATTTTTCATATAACCCTTATATTTCGCATGTATATCCTCCTCCACCTTCATATGCTACACCACATGTTCGTAAGCATCAAGCACCATGTATACCTCAACCTAATGTGCATGCAACTATGAAGAGAACTTCCAAATCATGCACCATTTTGGGTCCCAAGAACAATAGCACAAATGATAGGAATGCATATGTAAATTCTTATTTTAGTGATGTGATAAACCGTGGTAACTATGTTGGGAAGCCAAAGTCCACTTGGACTTGGTTTTCAAAGGGCTAATACCCTTGGACCCAACAAGCTTGGGTACCATGAGCTTATGGTGTACTATTAGGTACCCAAGAACAAGAAAAAGATCAATAAAAGAAATATTATGTCTAAAAGGAAAGGATGGATATTCGATAGCGGTTGCTCCAAACACATGACAGGAGATCCCTCCTTGCTCTCCGAAGTGATCCACATTAAGAACGGTGCAACAGTCACCTTTGGAGGCGATCAAAAGGGAACCATTATCGGAGTAGGCAAAGTCAGTAACCCATCCAAAGCTTTAATTGATAATGTTTATTTAGTAGAAGGTTTATTTCATAACCTCATCTCTATAAGTCAACTTTGTGAAAAATGTTACAAGGTTAACTTTGGAGAGGGTTTGTGTAGTATTATTGATAATGATTCACATGTTTTACTTTCCGGCATTAGACATAAAAATATTTATATTTTAAGTAATCCTAAACCATTTGAACATTGCCTAGTTGCTCATTCTAATGAACCATTATTATGGCATAGCCGTTTTGGGCTTGTTCATTTTAAGCATTTATATAAATTAGCTAAGCATGATTTAGTCAAAGGCTTTCCGAAAATATCTTTTAATAAGAAAAGCTTTTGTGATTCATGTCAACGAGGTAAACTTCGTAAATCTTTATTTAACCTTAAAGATGTCATAACTTCTAAGATGCCCCAAGAATTACTTCATTTAGATTTATTTAGGCCTACTAGAGGAGCATCTTTAGAAAATGCTCATTATGGATTAGTCATTATAGATGACTTCTCTAGATTTACATGTGTATCATTTTTAACAAATAAAAATTAAACCTTTGATGAGTTTACCAAATTTGCAAAGAAAATTCAGAATCTCTTAGGGAACCACCATTATCAATATTCGTAGTGATCATGGAGGGAAATTTGAGAATGACCGTGATTACTCACAACTTTTCTTTTCCTCATGGATCACCATAAAATTGTGTTGTTGAGAGAAAGACTAGGGCTTTTATTGAGTGTGCACGCACCATGAACCATGATATATATCTTGGACTTCAATTTTGGGTGGAGGCGGTGCACACAACATGTTATGTGCTTAATAGGATCCTAGTGAGGCCATAAACGAACAAAACTTGTTTTAAACTATTTTATGATAAAAAGCCTCAAGTTAAGTATTTTTGAGTCTTTGGTTCAAAATGTTTTATAAAGAACATGTTTGGTAATTTAGGCAAAGTTGAGCCAAGATCCGATGAAGGAATTTTTGTTGGATATTCCATATATAGCAAAGCTTACATTATATACCAAAAACCTCTTCATCAATCGAGGAATCACTACACGTTTCATTTCATGAATATTTTGATGTTCCTTATATTGTCGATGATAGTGTAGATGTTTTATGTGATTTGATTAGTAATGTTAAAATTAATGATGTTATTGATACTACATTACTAATGAAAATGTCGAGATTGTTCCAAGTGATCCAGGTATTCCCAAAGCTTATCTGATTGTTGTGACCACCTCCATGACTAAATAATTCGAGATATTGGTGTGGGTTTTCGAACAAGGTTAAGGATTGATGAGTTCCCTCATTGTGCCTTTGTCTCTACCATTGAGCCAAAGAACAACCAAGAAGTGTGAGAAGATAGCTTTTGGATCGTTGCAATGGAAGAGGAGCTCATGCAATTTGAAAGGAATGAAGTTTGGGAGCTCGTTCCTCTTCCAAGTGGTCACCAAGTCATTGGGACCAAATGGATATTCAAGAACAATACGTACGAGAACGAGGTCATCACAAGGAATTAAAAAAGGTTAGTAGCTCAATGCTAATAATAAGAGGAAGGTATTGATTTCGAAGAATCCTTTGCCCGTAGCTAAATTAGAAGCTATTACGGTTCTTTAATCTTTTGCATCTCAAAAGAATTTTAAATTATTGCAAATGGATGTTAAAAGTGTATTTTTAAATGGCATAGTTAATTAAGAAGTTTATGTTTCTCAACCACCTGGTTTTATACATGAAAAATTTCCTAATCATGTTTTCAAACTTAAGAAAGCATTATATGGGTTGAGACAAGATCCTAGAGTTTGGTATGATCGATTCAAAACCTTTATTTTGGATTTACGTTTTAATATGGGTGAAGTTGACTCTACACTTTTTATTAAAGATTATGAAAATGACATCCTCCTTATACAAGTTTATATAGACGATATTATCTTTGGATCTACTAACTATGACCTTTGCCAAGAATTTTCTAAATATATGAAGGATGAATTTGAGATGAGCAACATGGATTAGCTCAACTACTTTCTAGGTCTTCAAATTCAGTAAATGAAGGATGTAATTTTCATACACCAAACCAAGTACACCGGGGAGCTTATCAAGCGATTCGGGATGGAATCGTCTTCAAGGAAAAAGACTCCCATTAGTACAACCTCTCATCTTCATAAAGACGAATACAAGAAAGATGTAGACATTCGTCTATATCGAGGTATGATAGGAAGTCTACTTTATTTAACTACAAGTAGGTCTGATATCATGTTTTCAGTACGTTTTTGTGCTATATATCAAGCTAGACCAAAGGAATCCCACTTGATTGTGGTTAAACGAATTTTTCATTACCTCAATCAAACACTAGATTATGAGTTACTTTACCCTAAATCTAGCACATATGAGCTAGTCTCACATAGTGAGGCTAATTTTGCTGGATGCAAATCTGACATGAAATGTACTAGTGGCACTTGTCATTTTCTAGGAAAATCCCTTGTTTCTTGGGTTTGCAAGAAGCAAAACAACATATCTGGTCCACGACCAAAGCGGAATATATTGCCGTGGGTCTTGCGTGTGCACAAGTCCTTTGGATAAGACACGCTCTCAACGACTCGGTGTCAATTGTGATACTTGCTCTATCATGGTTGATAACCAAAGTGCAATTTGTCTCTCCAAAAATCCGGTACGCCACTTCTGTACCAAACACATAGAAGTGAGACACTATTTCATTAATGATTATGTAGCTAAGAAGGACAACATCTTAGAGTACATTGAAACCCAAAAACAAATCGTCGATATCTTCACTAAACCTCTAAAAGAAGATTCTTTATATAGTATATCATATTATGAACTCATATGATCATTTTCGTATCTCATGTTTATATGTGTCTATTTACTCCATATGATGTATCGCGATTTATTAGAGATTTTTGATGATTTGATGATTAGATTAATATGCTTGATATGTGTTTTAGTCTATATGCTTATGATGATTATTTTATGTTATTAGAGTAATTAGAGTATAGGTCTAAGGATGAGAAGTATCAAATCCTTGATTCTAACTCAATTCTGGATTTCAGAACCATGACAGTCGATTGACTTTTCTTCCACAGTCGACTGCCCAATCTCCAGTTTTCACCCCTCATAACTCATTTTCATGACAGGTGACTAATGATCATTTTACAGGCGCCTGGTCATATCCCAGGCGACTGTATTTTTGTCATCTAGTGCTTGCCCAATTGTCACCAATTTTCCTGAGAGTTTGTTCAAAATTTCTTGAAAATGTTACTGTGCAGCATGCCCATGTAGGTCATTTCACATGTGCCTATCCAAATCTAGGCGACTGTGGTTTCTTCTACAGGCGCATATCCCCTTTCTGAGCCATTTTCTTATTAGGGCTTGACAGGTGACTTCAAAATGTGCATCAGTCTCCTGTCTGTTGAGTTTGGTGGGTTGTAACCCTCGATCTGAGCCGTTCACTTTGATTCAATGGCCCAGATCTCTCCCTCATTCTTCTTTAACAGTCGATGAGTGGGGTTCTCTCTCTCTCTCTCTCTCTCTCTCTCTCTCTCTCTCTCTCTCTCTCTCTAATTCAACACACCCGACTCTCATCCTTCTTCCAATCGACAGCTCATCTCATTCTTCCGTCGATCAAGCTCATGTCCGGCCATCCTCCTCCATCTGTTCACCACCATCGATTAGTATCTCCTCTTCCGACGTCGTCTTGGTATATTTTCGACTCAATCTCTTTTGTTTCATGCCCTAATTTCGATTTGCTTTAGTTTCCTTTCTGATTCTATAGGATGGCACCCAAATCCAAGCCTACCTCTTCAAAGGGGAAGTCACTCTCACTCAAGAAACCTAGGGAACCTAGGGTTAGGGTTCCTAAGGTGGCTCTGACCAAAGATCACACGAAACAAGCTCGGCCTCCTTCGCCTCCTCCGAAGTTCTCTACTCCCTCTGATTCTGCGGAATCGTGGGAAAGTGAATCTGAGCCCGAGCCCTTGATTCATAAGCGTAAGAAAATTGGTAGTCTAGTTTTAACATTTGTAAATCACAAGCGTACGACTATCTTCATAGTGTGTTACGGGTCGTCTGCTGGGAGGCTTGGATGATCAAGTACTGGCTCGATTTTGGGCTAAATAGCTAGCTAAGCAATCGATTGAGAACTGATGTTTGAGTTATGGGGAAGAACATAGGAATGACATGAGGGTATGAAAGTATAACGATAGGGATGAGGAGAGGATGAGAAATATGACCAAAACAATAACAACGACAGAACAATAATAACAACGACAGCAAGAACAACAAACAAGATGAACAACAACATAACAACACCAATAAGATGCAGAAAAAGATAAAGGAGAAGCTTATCTCGTTGATTTCTTGGATGTGATGTCAATCGATTTACAAAACCAGGAGGAAGCTCTCAAATCAACATTAAAACGAACTTAAATCTAATCTAATCCTAAACTGAACTATGAAAAATAATAGAACGGTAAAAATAGGGCTAAACGAGCACAAGACTCAGCTCTCCCTCAAAGACGGTGTCCAACTCTCTTAAATCGAACCCTAGAAGTCGGGTCACACACCATAAATTCGCTTTTGAATGGCCGCGAGGTTGAATCCATGCGGCTCGTTTGCTGCTGAAGAGAAAAGGGCCACGCGGCTGTATGAACGCTTGTTAATGTGGCCGTTGAACAAGAGCTCTGATGAACTAGCTAACACGTCCGTATGAACCAAAGTTCATACGGCCGCGTAGGTTATGGTTCTTCTTGCATCTCCTCCTCTTGAATCCCTTTCTTGAACTTCTGAGTGATACGGTCATATAGAGGGGAGTCCATACGACCGTGTAGGATGTTTGGCTTCATTCCAGGCTCTAGGCTGCTCCAACTCTAACTTCAATTCTTTTGCAATCCCTCAAAAATCCCTCAAAGCTTCATAAATCTCCAACCAAGCTCTCCTTGATGCTCCATGCAATTGCTTCCCAGATTCAAAGCTCACGCCTCTACTCTTGGCTCAGCCTTCAAGTTTCTTCACCCAAATCCAAGTTGATCCAGGCTCATATATAGCTTCATCATCACAAAGCTTCTCACAGAGCTCTCAACTCCAAGCTCTCAACTCCAAATCCAGACTCCACACCCCAGGCTCCTTCATCAGACCCCAAATGCTCCAGAAAACAAGCTCCAAGCTCAATTCTTCAAAGCTCTCAGCACATCATCAGCTGCTCTGTTCATGAACTACTCCATTTGAAACCAAGCACCTAAGTGATTTCATGCTCCCAAGGCACCATGACATGAGATAAAGCCCCAAACTCAAACATGCTCCAGGTCTTCCTAACTCTCCTAACTCCTCAGATTCCCCCTAAACTCCAACACTAAAGCTCCAGCTTGCTTAAATGCCTCCACAAGTACCAAACCTCCTCACAAAAGTCCAAGATGCTTCAAACTCCCCTCTATTTACCTCTAGTCACCTGCAAAGCACAGTGGAAGACCAAACACGTAAAAGGGAACATAAAGAGTAAAAACGACACGAAAACTGAGGCGAAGTCGAGTAAAATATGAATGAAATGAATTCGAAAGATAGATAGATAGATAGATAGATATATATATATATATATATATTGAAAAGTAAGCGTGATAATATATTACTGTACAAGATTACAAAACCTATGGAAGGCGGAATTCTCAGGGGGAGGATTGGGCACAAGCGCCGTCACTCCCCACTAAGAAATCCATCACCATAAAAACACCACAAAACACAGAAAAAATAGGAGAACTACCAAACTACCAAAAAATCTCAACCATTATCCAAAATGCCCAGTTGGCGAAAATTTCAAGCTCCTCATCAGTGGACGGATCTATATCATCCATGGCTATTCTAATGTCCGCAGCGATCTCTTTAAACATGGTAGTCTTACATTTCTTCTCATCTTCAAAAATCCGCCTGTTCCTTTCATGCCATATGTGCCAAACCATTGCCGCCAGACTGGATTTATCAAGTATGCTTATACAATCCTTCCCTCTAAAATTATCGTAGACATATTTCCCAACTTCTAAAATGGTAGAAGAGAGTTGTGGTTGCACTCTTAACTTCAACAGAGTCCTGTGTAATATGTATTTAGAATAGGAGCACTCAAAAAACAGGTGCGTAATATCTTCCTCCATGTTGTCATCGCATAGGACACAATTAGCAGGAGAATTGATCATCCATCTGGCCATCTTATCTCTAGTCAACAATTTGTCCCTTAAAGCTCGGAGGATTGTAAGTGACGTTTTTGGAATGTGTTTGGGGTACCAGATGATTTTGTATCGGGGAAAAGGCGGATTCCTTCTACAAACACCATCCCAAGCTTGTCTGAAAGTAAAAGATTCCCCAGGCATCCACTTCCAACCGTCAGGACCCGGCCTCAAGGATATATTGCGAATTAGGTGTCGAACTGGGTCAATTGTGCGGTCTTCAGTCCAACCGCACCATGTCCAGTACTCGTACACCCTCCTCATTGCTTCAGCCGACGGCACCTCAAAAGAATTATTTAAAGGCCCCCTACCAACCAGTTGTCTCCCCAGAATAAAGTGCTACTTCCATACCTAACCACTCTTTTGATAAGGGATTGAGATAATTTCCGCAATCTCAATAATCTTTTCCAGTTACTCGAAAGCATGACAGATCCCTTTGCCGCAAAGAAGCATGTAGCGCCATATTTAGATCGCATTTGCCTTGCCCATAGCCCATCCGAGGTCAGGTACCTCCATGTTAGCCGTACCCCAGCCGCCGCATTTAGTTCCTCCATAAGCCTTAACCCCACACCGCCCTCAGATTTCGGCTTGCACATATCTTCCCAAGCCCAGGATCGAGAGTTGCCCAAAATGAAGCGTCTACAGAGTGCAGTAATAGATCTCAACACTATGACTGGGATGTGAAACACCTGCATCCAAAAAGCTACCATTCCAAATATTACACTCCTGACTAACTCAATTCGACCCGAGATGGATAGCATCGCAGACGTCCAGCCTGCCAACCTCTTCTTGCATTTATCCACTAACTTATGGTAATTAGTGGATGTAGGGTATTTAATAGAAAGAGGTAGGCCCAAGTAAGTTGTGATGGTAGTTGCAATTTTGATGCCCAGGTAATCTGCCAGAACTTCTTTATTTCTAGTCCCCTTGCTGAGCAGACCAGCACTCTTGTCCCAGTTAACTTGAAGCCCAGAGAAATTGGAAAACTCTTCCAAAAGATTTTTGATGCCAAAGATTGAAGACTTATTTGCGCGGCAAAAAACTAGGAGATCCTCAGTAAATAAAAGATGGAAGATGGAACCCGAACGCCGCATAGGGTGGATTTTCGGCAAAATGAGAGCTTTTTCTACAAGGATAGAGAATGTCTCCATTATAACAATAAAGAAGTAGGGAGAGAGTGGATCACCTTGGCGAAACCCTCTGTTACTACTGAAGTAGCTGCATGGAGCCCCATTCACCATCACTGAGAAAGTAGGTGTGGTAATGCATTCTCTAACCCAGGATATAAATGTATCAGGAAAATGAAGCTGCTTCAAGAAGTAGAATATGAAATCACGGTTTACACTATCAAAAGCCTTCCGAAGATCCAATTTCAAATATGCTCTCCCCCCCAAAGGGTTGCTAAAGTCCCTAATCTGCTCATGGGCAATTAAAGTGCAATCAGAAAGAAGCCTCCCTTTAAGAAATGCAGCCTGATTTGGAGATATCAATTCATGAACCACCATCTTGAGTCTGTTGGAAATAATTTTGCTGATGAACTTGTAGAGGACATTGCAACAGGCAATCGGCCTATAATCACCTAGCCCTGTTGCATTTAAATTTTTCGGCACTAGAGTTAGGAATGTATGATTTACTTGTCGAAGGAGAGACCCAGAGACAAAGAAGGATTTAATTGCATTAGTGACATCCTCTCCATTAATCTCCCAATTTTGCTGGAAAAAGAGAGCATTATAACCATCAGGCCCCGGGGCTTTATCAGGACCAATTTGAAATACATCAGCTTTAATCTCCTCAGTTGAAATCCTTCTGCTAAAACAAGTTGCGGATTCACTTGTTAAAATTCATTTTGGGGTGATCTTAGGGAAAGAATCCAAGCAATGCATCTGGTTATACAACTCCTTATAATAAGATGGAGCGGCCTCCTTCAAGTCGTCATAACGCAAGTTGCGCCTACCAGTGTTATCCAAAAGATGATTCAAGTTGTTCCGAGAAGACCGCGTCTTCATTGCAGTATAAAAAAATTTAGTGTTCTTGTCTCCAAGGGAAATCCAGTCTTGGTGACTCTTTTGCCTGCACATGTCTTCTTCCATCTCCAAAGCATGAGAAAGATCTTTAATAAGACCAGCTTCAGTTATTTACAGGGAAATGTCATTAAGAATAAGGGTATTATTCCTAATATCCTCCAATTTGCACCTGAGAGTGTTTACAGCATTGCAGGCGTGATAATCATTCGCCCAGTTTTTTAGAGTGCCCTTCAACTTCTTAAGCTTGTGCACTAGACAATACATTGGGATACCCCTTTCATATCCGGTCCAATTTGCAGAGATAAGATCCTTGTAACCTGGGCAATTGGACCCGTAATTAAAGAATTTGAACGGTTTAGGGGAAGAAGAAACTTGATTGTGGAGATGTACTTCCATAGGAGCGTGATCGCTAGTTAATGAATCCATGTAAACAAAAAATGAATCTGGAAGCTTAGAAATCCAATGCGCATTAACAAAGACTCTATCCAGCTGGGCATTAATACGGCCAGTACCCATACGGTTGTTGCACCAACTTAGACGATTCCCCATACTTTTAAGCTCCTGAAGATAACATCTGCTGATGCAATCAGAGAAATCCCGAACAGTTATATCATCCAGCTTCCTGCCCCCCCTTTTATCGTGGGTATAAAGTACACTATTGAAGTCTCCACCAACCAGCCAAGGTAAATTACTCAACAGAGTCAAATCAATCTGAAGGCTCTTCCATAATTCTTTCCTCTCCCCCATAGTGTTACGGGCATATACTCTAGTAATGATACAGGAGAACCCCCCAGAGTTCTTGCAATGCAAAGAAATGTGTTGTGCCGAAATTGACAATAGTGTAGCAGACCAGACTGAGGGATCCAAACAAATAATAATACGGCCACCAGCGACTACATCAAAGTTGTTAAAGGAAATCCATTTTTTTTGGGATAACCAGCTTTTCTGCCTTCGTAATAGACTAAAGCTTAGTCTCCAATAGAATCAATGCCAAAGGCTTAAGTTGCTTCAATCTATCCTACAAATCCCTTCTCATCACCAAGTAATTAAGTCCCCTGGTGTTCCAAATGAAAACTGTCATTAATCAACGTTTGATTTGCGTCCCTGGCTATTTTCCAGCAGACGGGAGCATTTCCTAGAGGATTGGACTGGGAGGGATTCCGTCTTCTTCTTAGGGGGCCTGCAGACCGCAACTTCCTTGAGTTTCTCTTCTAATTCAATTTCCCACTCAGGGTTATCTGCTGCAATATCTATGGGTAACTGGTCAACAACATTATCCAGTTCTTCATCTAGCAAGGAAGGGAGTGGGTTCAATGTTTTGGGCGACGGTGCTCCCTCCACAATCTTGCATTTTTCACAGTATGCTGTTCACTCCTTATAGGACCCTTGACTGTAGCAAGAATTGCATCTCCATTTTCTATCGCAGTGGTGGAACTTCCATCTTCAACCGAGGGCACCTTCCCCCTCACGATCCCACTGAAATCCGTGGTATCAACAGAAGCTAGTGCAACAAGATAGAGGGCAAATTATAAGGTCCCAGAACCCTGATTGCCCGTCTTTACTCCAGCGCTACCTGAAGAGGCATTACGAGATGTTTCTGAAGTATTTCCAGTAGCGTCGGCCAAGGCTTGGTCATTCCCAACCTCCATAAGAACAATCCCCTCATCCTTGTCCCCAATGGATAATACCTGAGTTGCAATATCAGCTGTAATTTCATCCAAACAAGAGTCAACAAGATCCGTAGCATTCTCCGTGATTGTCCCGATCTTAGCCACATCCGTCCCAGTTACTTGGATTGAAGGGGGCTCGCAAGTAACAGGGCAATCAGTAGTAGAATGTCCGAAGCATACACATTTGGAAAATCTTGGGGGCTCCCCTTCCACTTTCACCGAAATTGAAATAGATGGTCCTCCCTCAGTTCCCACCAATACTGATTTGGGCACCGCATTAGCAGCATGAATTTCAACTAGGAATCGAGCAAAGGAAAAGCGCTCCTTCTTTGCCGTCAGTTTATCCAAGCAGATGGGCTTCCCAATGACTAAAGCAATACAATTTAATATTTCTAAAGTCCACATCCCTAATGGCACCCCATGAAGCTGCACCCAAACAGGCACTGATGACAGGATATCACGCTCAAGTTTTAGGCCCGGACTCCAGCGTTGAAGCACAACCAGTCGTCCATCAAACATCCAGGGTCCACCATGTAAAATCTTCTCACATTCACCCTCGTCTTCAAACTTGAAGCAGAAAAACCCATTCTCGCGACTGTAGATTTTAACCCCTTTCTTAAGATTCCAAAGTCCCTCTACCCATCCACACATCTGGCTGTAGTAAGGAACATCGCCCAACACATACCCAACTAGAGTAGATTTCCACTGTTCAGCCCCTCTGTCCAAAGCGGCTTTCGCCACCATAGCCATCAATGTTCCATCATCTTGGGTTATAGGAGCAACATAGGACATTCCCATGTCCAAGTCATACTTCCTGATGTTGGAGCAAACCTGAGCCCAAGATTGTTTCTCTCTTGAAGTGTTGAACGCAATGTTCATAGGAGGCCTATGCGACATTTTGTCGAACACCTTACCTGCAGCTGTAGATTGTGAACTGCGGGCATAGTTGGGGACGGATCCCTTACCTCTCTAATGAAGAGGACGATGGTCCTTGCCCCAATTCCGATAGTTTCCCCCTCTACGAAATCCTGCTCTTTGATTCCCGGTGACACCCAATCCAGGAGCAACCGAATCCCTCTTCTTCTTCCGGTGGTCAACCACTTTCCATCCGCCGCCGAGATCAGCTGAGGCCCCCTTTTGCCCCTTATGTAGAGAATCATCTGAGTTGAAAGAAGAATGCTCCGATTTGCTGAGCCGCACGCTTTCATCCGGATCATCTTTATCGCCCTTAGCCGCCTCTCCGCTCATCGTGTTTATATATATATATATATATATATATATATATATATATATATATATATATATATATACAACCTATCAAAATCCCCCAAGATAAACTCTTCCTCGTCCTCGAGGAACACGAGAAGAGAGAGAGCAAAGAGCAGGGTATGGAAGTGATGACATGAGTTTTGAGAGACTTTTATAAAACCGAGCACATGTATGTGGAATAATAGGAAATTAAAAAATCACGGAAATATAAAGCACCGACTCCTCTCTATCAATAAGAATATAATCCTACGACATGATTTCCAGCTCAAATCATCATATAATATACCACGCTATGATCGAGCTCAAAACCTAGAACATTTCCTCTAACCCGTCCTTAAGCTAAAAACAAGGGATCAAAGCTATGCAAGGATCAGAGAAGCGACAAATATGAGATAACAGGTCACTAGTCCATCAAGGAAGTGGCTCTTACAACACCTCGACTTTCCATGACTCGTGAGATCAACAAACAATTCATGCTTCCAAAATTTTTTTATTTATAAATTTTTTTCTTTTATTTGGATTCCAATTAGTCCGTGTAAGGAGCGTTGGGTCAATGACTCCCAGGTCAAACAACCTTAGGGCATAAGGTCACGAAGGACCACTCGGACCTACTAGCTCGAACCAACCAAATTCCTTATTCTCACGCACTCCCCCAAGCTAGTCCTTTTTAAGCGAGGCCCCGACAGTTTCTATCGTGGGGATCCTGTTACTAAGTCTTACTGGGGAAATAGTTAATGATTTATTCTTTTTCTCATATATACATATTTTCTTATTATTATTATTTTCTTTTTCTTATCTCTCTTTTTCTTGAATGGAAAACATGAATAAGCATGGTGATGGCACTCCTCAGTACTCGCTAATATGTTGTTATCCAAGTCTCGATGGGTTATAAACTGTCATACTCAACTAATAATCCTACGGATCATGCATAAAATGGATCTCTAGGAGGCTTAGGTCAATTTTGAGTACTCCTATCCTAGGGAATATGAGAATGATCATAAGAAGCATATTAGATGGGATCTGATGCTATAAACCTGTCCTAGAATCATATTCAAACTTACATCGAGGAAGTCGGGCATAAAAGATAGGAAATGAAATCCTACTTGAAACCACACATATATAGCTCGAATTACGAAAATCCTTGAAATAAGTATATACAAACGATGGATGATTCAAGATGCTTGATGTGATGCAAATATTTTTGGATTTTTGTGTATTTCACATTTTTATTTTTTTATTTTTTTAATCAAAAGAAAGAGGAAAACATATTTGATAATCAAAAGATATGATATACATCAGACGTCCTAACTTTGGCATATTCAAACCTTTTTATTTTTTATTGTGTACGCATATAATATGGAAATATGATGCATGAATATGTAATAAAATGGAAATAAAACATGATGAAAGAAAATGAAACATGATGCATGTTGAATGGGAATGAAAGCAAAATAAGAGAAAACACGATATATACATAAGAAAGTGGGTGAGAAAATAGAAAACAAATACAAAAAATAAAAGTGCAAACACTACTCCACCAAGCTCGGTGTCCTCAATGCGTGGTGATCAATAAAGTATGAGGACAAAAATGTATAGTGGGAGTGACAAAAAGAAAAGGTCTCCCCCAAGCTAGCGTGAAGCAAGGGTGAAGAGGAATGTGAGGAGGAATATGAAGATGAACTGGAAGGGTCATCCTGGGGGGGTGGCTATGGTGGGAAAAAGTGTCGATGGATCTCAGTGACGTTTCTCATCAACTGGCTCTGTGTTGCCTCATAGGCATCCATACAGTGCTCCAAAAAGGTGAAACGTGTGTGATCATCAGGAGGGGGAGGACCAGACGGGCCAGAGCCATCAATCGTATCGGGGGGTGTAGGTGGATGGCTGAGGATCAAGCTGGGAGTTAGGTTGTGGAGGGAGATGGAAGATATCATCAGGATCGAACACCCACTCTGTAGTCCACGTGACCTGTGTGCGCAAGGGATTTGGCAATGTAGTGTAAGAAGCACACTCTGGCCCATAGAGCCAAACAATCCGACCCATCAAATTGACCTTTATCATATGCATGTGGCCTAAAACTGCGATATTCAGGGATTGAGGGCAAGGAAGGGGGTCAGCGCAATCATCTAGGTCAATAGAGAATGGAGGCTTGCGGGCAATGAGTGTGATAAAACCGCCACAACAAATCTTCCTTGTGGGGGACTTGGCGATCTTTAAGAGCCTATGTACTAACCATGAGCCCGCATTGATGAGTTTCTTTGGGGCCCTGACCATTGCACCAGTCTCCGTAGGATGGAGGACTATGGGCAGCGTCATGGCCCACAAAAATAGGAGCTCATGTCATATGACCGTGCCAGTCTCCTCTCTGCAAAAGAGAGTGAGGGATGGATGAAAGCGACCCAACCTAGTAATCGAGTTCCAAAAATGGTGTGCACTAAAGGAAGATAGGTGGGTGCTGCAATGGTGGGTGATGGCCCCAGCCATGGTGGTAGGCCAGTGGAAGATAGAGTTCAGGATGTCAAATGAAAGTGTGTAATCGGTATCGAATATCCTAAACTCTATAGTAGAACCCTCGACCCTCAGGGAGCTACAGAAATCAAGTCTGAGTCTATGATAGGTCGGGGCTCTAAACACAAGGAAATCCTACCACCCTATGTTGGTATAAAGACACGTGACTCCCTTGGCGGCCCCTAGTGTATCGAGAGTTGGAATATCTACGAATTTCGTAGGGAGTAGGGTCTGCTGAGAGAGGGTGGCAAACTGATCCCTCTGGGTCACAGAAGCAAATGTGATCCCCAGAGTGTCTATCTGTGGAGGGGTCACATGAGGCAGTGATGAAGGCTGTGTAGATAAGGGGTATCGATCGGTAGCATGCTGCCATAAGGATCTCCCCAGTTGGGAGTCGTGAGGTGGTGGACGACCATGCTTGGAGCTTTGAAACATGATCAGTGAAGTGTTTGGTGTAGAGGGATTGTAAGTGGAGTGAGGGTTGTGTGGAGAGTATATGCAGATGTGGTTGGAACTGTATGGGGGAGGGCATGGGAAATGAGGGTGGTGATGATGAACCCTTGGCTTGGGGGTGGTGATCGGTAGCAACAACAGCAAAAAGCCCCTAAGTCGAGCATAATCTAACGAGTAAGTAGAAATTAGAAAAATTGAGGAGAGGAAAGGGATTACCCAAGCATCACCACAACGTCGCTGTGAAATCGATTAATTAGAACATCGATCACTTCTTCAAGCTGCCCTTTTTTCGGATCTAAACCCTTGTGCTCCATTGCTCCCATCATGATCTGCTTGCGTTGGTCGGCGAAGGAATGGAGTAGATGGCGTCTGGGAGAGAGAGAGAGGAAGGTGAATGCTTTGTGGTATTGTCGAAGAGGAAGGAGGAGAAAAGATGAAAAAGTGAGAAGCCGTAGGAATTTCTTTTCGACCAGCCATAAGGAATTTCTTTTGACTTTTGAAAGCGTATAAGGTTTTTTTTGACACGTTCGCAACAAGAATCATACGACCATGGGAAAGTTGCAAATGAAGAGGGCTCGTGACATGGGAAATAGAGGGGAAGGGAATCGACGTGGCCGCAGGAAATTTTTCATATGGTCACGTGGGACTGTTAGTTAAGGGGAAAAAAATGACACATCGACATAGGTTAAATCAACGCGGCCGTGGAAATTAATTTGTAGAGGCTCGATTTCTGAAATTTTCCGAGGGAATCACGGGTCGTGTAAGGAATGTTCACATGGCCATATGGATTTCTTGAAAATGGGAAGTTGACGCGGCTGTGTGAAGAAACTCACACGTCCTTATGGATTTGTTTTTCCCTTGTTGCTGACTTCCTCAGCCCTTGCTCAAGTTATCTTCCTTCTTCTCCATACACCCCTTTCTCAGGCCTTCACTTATACTCACTCATACTCTTGTGTTCTTAGCTGCTCTTCCCTCTCAAACTCTCAAACTCCATGCTCTTTTGTCCAGCCCCATGGCTTTTCTTAATTTCTTTGCCCTACCCCTAAGCTGCACTTCTTCCTCCATTATTGCCTCATGAGCTCCTTGCTCATCCCCATTCATTTTTATTTCTGCACAAAAGCCCAAGAGAGTGTTTAGCCGAAATTAAACGAGGGTCTTCAAGAATTGAAAATTTTGAGCTCAAGTGCATAAAATTTTCGACTTAGGAGCTAATGGGGTTTTACAGTTTGGGATATATGGTTTCAAAGGATTTGGGGCACGCCTATCGAGGGAGAGAGTGATTTATTAATATGGGGGATAAAAATATATAAAAAGAAAAATCTAAAGTATGATACGCTCCTCTCGCTATCAGAAGGAGGCGAGTTTATTAGGATCTAGAAAAACATAAACTCTATACTACTGGATTGAGTACACCTGTTTTCAAATGGTGGATCCAACACGTTCTTTGGAGCAGGCAGCTGCTCGATTTGTTCTTTCTGTGGCTATGCCAACGCTGCGGTACCACGAATGCCAACGAACCCTAGTGATGCTCCTCTAGCTTCTTCCTAGAATTTCCACCCGTATCATGTGAAAGAAATGGAGCGTAAGCATGTGGTGATGGAATTTTTCTTTATATAATGTTATTCCAGAGGTGATCGTCAAGAAGGAATGACGAGTATGGAGTGCAATGATGAAAACTCCCTGGGAATGTATTGCAGTCTCTTGACGATGATGCAATTGTTGCCTCGCTAATCCCATAATTATGCTCTTCAGGTGCGATTATGGACCAACACACTTCTATTGATTGTGACTATGTAACTTGCGGGGGTATGTGGGGTCAATAGCTTCTGAATCAAAAGAATTACGAAATTGAATATATGATTCAGAAGTGGAGTCTGAAATACTTCCTGGGGCGGTAAGCACAAGTGGGTGCGTTGTCCCTAGTGGAGTGGGAGTGTCTTCTGGAGGTGAAGATGGAGTGGTCTCACTCTTATCCTCCTCGTCAATGTGAACGTCCTCCTCAATGATCTCTTGTGGTGACAAGTGGAGAATGCTTTCATATGGGGAGAGTGACTCTGGTTCTTCGATATCTGGAATCATGCTCTCTCCCAAGTACACCTCAATCCCATCTTCTATGGTGGAATAACGATGAATGGTGTTTCCCTCAATTCGTATAAAGGTCCCATCATCCATATCATCACCTTCCGTGAGGTCGATGATGCCCTGGCATGGTCCATGATCATTACCAACCTCATCAAGAAAAATTGCGTTCACCCACGGGCTAATGTATGCTTCATCATCCACATGAGATATAACGTCTGGAGTGTGGTGATGGACATGGGCCCTGGCGGTAGCATCTGCATGGGAAAATATACTCATGTCAACATTTTTCAAATTTGAATCATATGAGTTACCTCTTTATAATCATGAGATGTGGCTGTGATCTCCATGTACTCCCATGCATCCTCATTCGACATGTCGAAGAGTCACCCTCCATTCATCTTCACTATGGATTCTTGCAGGTCAAAGTGCAGTCCTCCATTGAAGATGCAGAGGAGCTCATGCGTACTTATCCCATGCCTCGACAATCCATCTTCCAATCTGATAAATCTCCCACTAGCCTGCCAAAGAGTCTCTTCAGCAAGTTGGGTGAAATTGTAAATATGATCCTGTGGTGTTTGGTGTTGCCTCGCCTGAGTCTCGACGGTGGAGGTAACTCCTCCATCAAGACAATCACATCCAAACGGTGTTTGTATAGCGATCGAATCCATACCAAGCAAACATGACTCCCCCTGTGATATGACCAATTGGTTCACACATTGGGTAAGTTCATGAAGTTGGGCTTGTGCATTGGTTTGGGTTTTGAGCCATTGATCTTCGTCTCGAAGTTGTTCTTCCAAAAACAACTCGAGAAGGGATTTTTGTGGTGGTGATGGTGGTGGGGTGTGATAAGAGGGTTCATGGGGTAGGTGATTTGTCCATATTTTCCATGTTTTCACTGCATCATTTCATATAATTTCATATCATATTCGCCTTCTAAATCTATATTTATATAAATTAATGCGCTCCTAATGCCATATTCTAGTTTTTGTATAGATTTATTGATTTTCAGGGATTTTGGAGCGAATTGGAGCTTATTCGGGATATTGACACATCCAACGCATCCAGGACGTCATTGGCGAGGCTCCATGGGAGTTCCCCGTAGTTTAGAAGAAGATCGGAAGAGAGGAGGAGAAGCGAGCGAGCGAAATCTAGAAAAAGCTTCAACCCATTCAGTTTCACAGGTGACCCGGGCCGAGTAGCTTACAGCTACTATGTCGAGCTGACTTGCATATACAACAGGAAGCAGATACGAGGTGACTCGGTCAAGCAGCTAGGTGGCTCGACCTGAGTTGACTCCTGTTGCTACTCGACCAAGTAGAGGGCTGCTCGACCGAGAAGCCCACATCAGAGGCAAGCAAGCAGCAGTGCGGCCAGCAAAGTGACTCGACCGAGCAGCCACCTGCTCGGTCGAGTAACCGACGTGCCCAAGTGACACATGGTCCCAACTTTCCAGATTTCTGAGAATTTTCTGTGAGGTCCTTACCCCTTGTATAAAAACGATTTTTCTTTAATATTTAAGATATCAAGTGTTTTAGGGAGAGTTTTTAGTGTAACCTTGAGATTTGGATCTATGTTTTGATATTGGAGCAAAGAGTTGGTTTTTATTGCGTTTGCTTGCTGGGAATTTATTGGTTCTTAATTTTATGTGACTTTCTATCGATCTACATCGTCTTTGGAACGTATTTCATTCTTTTATACATTTTTATAGCTATTATGGATCCCATGCTAAAAATCCAACCTTTCTTTATTTCCCCCACTATGTGTGAGTAGTTCTATCTAGGGCTAATGGATTATCCCTAGGATTTTAGGAAAAAGATGCGAAGCTAGGATTTTTAGGTTGCATTGGACATAAAAGGGGGCGTATTTTGGTTGATCTAGCAAAATCCCTAGGAGAACTCGTTCTAAGATCGTGCCCACCGTGTGTGGAATCGATAAGCTTAAGGAGTATCTTATTGATTTAATTAGGGAGTTAGTGGATTCAACCGAGGCACGTGACCATGCCCGGCTCGTGCCTTGATGGGATCCACCGATGAACTATACCACTAATTGACGGCTACCTCCATCGCGTCAATAAGAGCCATAAAAATACCTCAAAGCTCTGATCCACGAGAGTGGTATGAGTTGAGAGTATTCGAGCCACGAGAGTGTTGAGATTATTGTAGACTCATAATGCACTTATCGTATGCATCTATCTCGTGAGCAGGGTGAATATGGTATGTTAGATTCATGATGCCTTGATGCATGAATTCGCTTCCTATATGCTACAATCTCCAATAAAACCAATGCGACGTAAAAGTTCTAACCTAGCATCGACCTCTGACAGTTCTAGCGGTGAGTCCTAATGCCCCAGTCATTTTATATTGATTAAACAACACCAACCAAACAATTATTCAAACCGACTGCTACCTCCTTCCGAGATTTAGAAATAACCTGAGATTAATACACCGATACTTTCCCTGTTGGATCGATATCTTTTATACTATAACTTGACACCGTCTGCTTGCATTCGTGAGCCCGGAACAGATACTTAGGAACTATTCAGCGCCTGGCATTAGTGACACTGCCAGATGGCTTTTAGGTGCTATTTCCGGGTGCATCAAGTTTTTGGCGCTGTTACCGGGATAGTACGGTGTTACTTAGGCTATTTTTATTTGGAAGAATTTGTTAGCAATTCTTATCATATCTTGTCTTTCCACCCTTTTATTCTCTTTTATTAGTTTGCTACTTACGGTACTCTTCTGAGTTGTTTTTGTTGTACATGATCATTCGCCTCGAAAGAATTGACAAGAAATTACTTTTTGATCCCGAGATCGAAAAAACCGCACAAACACATAGAGCTTTGGCAAGGGGTTAGACATCATCTGATCTGATGGCAGAGCGTACCATCACTCTGCCTTGTACTGGGTCCATCCAGGACCATATGAAAACAAGCTATAGGAGCACTTCTTCTATCTTGAGGCCACAACTGGCGGTAGGTAGATTTGAACTGAAGACCGGGCTAATTAATCTGATGCAGTAGGATCCCTTCCATGGGCATCCACACGGGAACCCAAATGATCATATTGATTCTTTCCTGGCAAAGTGCGACACGTTCAAGGTGAAGGATGTAAGCGATGATGCCATAAAGCTTAGGTTCTTCCCTTTTACTTTGAGGGACAATGCCTCATACTAGTTGCACGCCCATCCGGCCAACCACTTCACCACTTCAGAGAAACTGGCCCTTGCATTCGTGGATAAATTTTACCCACCGTCCAAAACGGTGAGGATTCGAGGTGACATCTCCAACTTCAATCAATTACCTCAAGAGTCCCTTTACGAAGCTTGGGAGAGGTTTAAGGATCTCCAGCACTAATGTCCACATCACAAAATCCCGGCTTGGGATTTAGTCCAGAGTTTCTACAACAGGCCGAGCATAAAAATGATCATAGATGCCGTCGCACAAGTCGTCCTTTTGGTTAAGTCACCTGAAGATGCTTTATCACTGCTTGAGCACATGGCTGTAAACAACCAACAATGGAGCGAGGAACACACCATCATTAAGAATCCCGAGGTAAAGGTTGTTAGTCATTTTGATACTCACATTGAAACTCTTTGTAAGCAGGTGGCAAGAATCGAACAACGGTTGGATGCTATTCCAACCACCTCTAGCGCTCCAGCCTATTCTACTCACGAAGAATATCCAGAGCAAGGCTATGTCCCTCATGAGGGGTCATATGATGGAGCTGACATGCCTCCTGAGAAGGCACATTTTGTGCAAGGGGATAACGGCATCAATGGCAATATCCAGCAGCAAGGAATCACCCCGGTCTATCTTACGAGAATCCAAATGGATGGCTGCAACCTCCATAGTTTCAGAGGCCGCCTCAACCACATCCCCAACAACAAGGGCTGCAACAACAAAATGGGTTTAGGCCATCTGGGCCATACCGATCATCAGGGTACTTTAATTGCCCCCTTCACAGCAATATGCACCGGTACCACCAAGGCCCAACTTAGAGGCCACGTTGGAAGAATTCATGAGCGGACAGACCAAGTTCAACAATGACACCATCGCTTAATTCAAGAACATTAATACCTCCATTGATGAGCTTAAGGGTCAGATGTCTCAACTCTTGAAGACACAAGGAAGACTACCCTTACAGCCGGAGCCTAACCCTAGGGCTCGAGTAAATGCGGTAGTTGCCATCACCACCCGAGGAGGAAAGAAAACTGACACTGTAATGGTGCCTAGGGCAATCCAAGAATCGACAGTGCAATCTCAGAATGAAGATGTTTCTATTGGCGATGATAAGGAAAAGGCTACCAATGAGCCTAGTATGATTAGAAAGAGGGATGCTTTGCCCTCTACCTTGCCCACCACCACCACGGCGCCTGAGTATAGCATCACTACTTCCAATAACGCTACTCCAAAATACGTCGCCAAGGAAATACCAAGTCGACCCCCTCCGCCATATCCCCCAGAGATTAGCATTGGTGAAGATGGAAAATAAGTAAGCTAAGTTCATACAGCTCCTTAAAGGTATTCAGCTAAACATCCCTTTCATGGATGCAATAACAGAGAGATTCCCACGTATGCAAATTTTTTGAAAGAACTCATTACGAGGAAGCAAAAAAATGATGAGGTAAAGCTTTTGGAGGGCTCTACTTCTATTATCAAAAAACCATCTTCCAAAGAAGTTACCGGACCCCGGGAGCTTCACAGTGCCGTGATCCATCGGTGACACTCCTATTAGCTGGGCTTTGATAGACTTAGGAGCAAGCATCAGCTTGATGCCGCTTTACATTTTCCGGAGGCTACATACCGAAACAGAGCTTGAGCCAACAGATATGTCCATTCAGTTGGCGGACCACTCCATCACGTATCCGGTGGGATAGCACGTGACATCATTTTACAGATACTGCCTGGACTTTACATACCAGTGGATTTCATCATCATGGATATGCCAGAAAAAGGGAGCTCTCAGCTTATATTGGGTCGTCTGTTCATGGCGATGGCCAGAGTGTTAATAGATGTTCATGAGGGAACACTTTCTATGAATGTGGGTGATATAGAAGTGGAATTTCATTTAGAAATGCCCAAGAGTGAACATGCCCCTCAAGGAGATGCGAGCTACCTAGAGCTTCTGGAAGACAAGGCCACAGCCGTGGAAGAGTTCACCAAGGATCCGGTGAAGTTTAGTATTGATGACGATGGTGATGTCATATATAACAAGGTGGTAGCCACCTATCTATGCATACTCGATGAGGAGGCTCTAGAAAATTCATTGCACCAACGAGAGCCGGGAACAACAATACGTATGGCCAAGGAGAGCCACCATGATGACATGCAACAAACACCACCTCATAGGATTATCGGTAAACAGGACGAGCGCATCTCGTATGCGCCCAATATTCAATAAAAATCTTGAGGGAGTCGAGCTTATGACTTAAAACAAGCGCTTATCGGGAGGCAACCTTACTTTCCATCCCTTAGTGTTCGCTTTCTTTTTGTTTTTCTATTCATCAAAAACCAAATAAATAAGTATTTGTTTATATAAAAATTCAAAACATAAAAAGCTGAGGAGTTCTTCCTTTTTCAGGTTGAACGACGATGAGAGTGTGCAACACAATGAATTAAAGGCAATGGAACCAAGGGGAGAGCACCATAGAGAAACATGAGCTTGGGGGAGAAAAGCTACAGGCGACTCGACTGAGTAGACCCCTACTCGGTTGAGCTGCACTCAGTTGGAGAAATGGCCTGAAAGAGCGTTCTGAAAGCAACAGGTGACTCGACCGAGTAGCACCCTATTCGGTCGAGCTGCAGGAAAATGGAGAAAACAGGCCAAAATCAGCTTCTGAAAATTTGTTGTGACTCGGCCGAGTAGCACCCTACTCGATCGAGCTATAGACGGAGCTACAGTAAGCTGGAGATGAAGGCAAAAAGTGGCTTTGGAAATTAATTCCGACTCGACCGAGTAGCCACCTACTCGACCAAGCTGCAGTCAGAGCAAATGAGAGCTGAAAACATCGCTTTTTTTAATTCAGCTCAACCGAGCTGAGTAAGCAGCTTGGTCGAGTACTAGGCACAATTTTTGAGCTTAATTTCAAAATTATTTTCATATTCTCCTACTCGACCGAGCATCTATAGCTGCTCGACCCGAGCAGTCACTTACTCTGTTGGGCCCCACCCCCCGACTCGACTCAGCCTTTTCCTAATCAACCCTCACTCGACATCCCCTAACCATAATCCCATTCGAGTCATCCCCTACGCTGCGAGCTCCCTCATAAAAAACCCTAAGCTAATCGACTCCGCTCCGGTCACCGTCTCGGCCGTCTCCACCAACCACACAGCCCACCGCTCCGCCCAACCGGTCTGCCCCACCGCCCTCTCTCTCCTCATCTTCCTCTATCCCTCTCTCTCTCTCTATCCCAACCCCCTCCCCCCGAAACCCTAGCATCGCCGCCGACACCACCCATCGGCGGCGGCGTATTCAATCCCCCTTTCTCCTCCCTCTCTCTTTCACTCCCCCACTCCCCCTCTCTTCCCCCACCCTCTTCCCCCCTCCACCGCCCCCATTGTCAGACCTCGGCCCCAAACCAGTCGCTCGAGCGGTGCCCGAGCACCTCTTGTGCTCGAGCCGAGCAACCCAAACCACCCGCCACCATCCTTTACATCCCTTTCCTCCCCATCATCTCCATCATCCTCATCACCCTCCCCCTTTGTTAATTTTCAGATTTTAACGCTCCGATTCTTTTTATAAATGAAATTGCCTCCTAAAATACTTGCTTTCTACTTATTGCAGGCACTTCGACGTGTTCCGAGGAGTCGTTTGGATCGGGAGCAGCTTGGGGGATCCATTCGCTTTCGCAGCATGCACTGCTTCCAGATTGCATTCGCAGCAACTCTCGGCTAGGGTGTACTCCTTCCTCTCATATTTATTTTATCCCAGTCAGTCGTTTGCATTCATCACACGATGCTACCTCGCCTTCGTCCGAGGCCACCACCCCGAAAGAGGAAGGTCGACGCAGGTGCTTCTTCTTCCTGACTGCCACGCCGTTCCCACCATGCACGCACCCCCACACTCGAGGAGGAGGAGTGGATGGGAATCTCCATGGCCTCATCTGACTCCTCCCGATCCCCCTCACCTGTGCCTCTAGCCATATAGGCACCACTAGTTTCACACACCACCCACATTACCTCTCCTCCCATCCCCACAACCGCTCCCCCCTGCACATCCCGTACCTCCACCCCTACCCTTATGACCTATGGCATCATCTTCTGCGACGATGCTCACTGAGAGATTTTCTTGGCCATGTCCTACCGTACCATTGTCCCCACCCGCTTTGCCCACATCCCCACCCTTCATCACCTTGGACTCATGCAGGGGGTCCATAGGCTTTACCAGGTCATTGGTTTTGACTGCCTCCTCGCACTCCACGTCCGCACATACACCCGCCTTACACTAGAGGCATTGATCTCTATTATCATCACCCCAGCGGGTGATGGCATTAGTTTCCGGCTGCTTGACCACGACGTAGTGGTCACGCTCGCCATAATCCACACGCACTTCTACTTTCCCATCATACTCGACTGCAGACTCGCCTTCTCCCCTAATTTCGAGCCTATCAAGTTCGATGCCGAGCAGTTTTGGCATCGTATCATGGGTCTGCGAGGATATCGCCCTAGCAGGGCGAAATCATCTTCTATCATCCACCATTGCCTCTACTATGCATAGCGCCACCTCGCCACCACTCTCTTTTCCAGGCCAGAGGTCGGGACACTCTCCCTTCCTGAGCTTTCCCATCTTATGGGGATGACTCGCCATCTGCGCTTCTACCCTGACTGCACCCTCCACCCCATCGTACTCTCCGACGTAGCACACTGGTTGTGTCACCACCTTCTTCAGACTACCCACGCCTCTACAGATATCTGTTGCGGAGGATTTTTCACTATTTTTGCCCAGATGCTCGGCCTAGAGCTTCCTCCCCGGCTAGTGACGCCCATCGGGCCTACACGTCTGACGATGGATGTGCTCACCCGCATGTCCATCATTAGGCCGTACAGTGCACATCACTGGATTTACCTTTTAGGCGCTCACCACGAGCCGTACATCTTCCTATCCCGCCCCGCCCTCACCCTGATCACCCCAGTCATGCTTGACTGGATCCCCCCTGCATTTTTCCCATCCACCTGTCCACGTCTTGGAGCCCCCTGATGCCCCGGTCATTGACGACATCGACGACTAGGTACTTAGTTCTGATGAGGACGATCCTGACCTCGTTGCCATCATGTCAGTCCAACCACCCCACCCTGTACCACCCCACCACCTCCACCTGCTCACACTTTTGTCCCTACTTTTGCCAGTGTGTGCACCACCACCACCATAGATACTTTGGGGACTGTCTCCACCTCTTGCCGTGAGGTCACTATTGCTTCCCCTACCATGCCCGGACCTGAGGGAATGGTTGACTCTACTGCTCCTGATCTGACCTCTTCCACTCTCTTGGAGTCAGCCAGTTCTTTAGCACCTATGAACCTCCTCGTCTCCCTTCCAACCTCCCTTGGGTCCACAGACCTTCTACTTGGCACCATCCCCACACCGGCAGCAGCAATCTTTACTGAGAGTGTCGTAACTTCTGTCCACACTTCTGTGTCTACGACGACTCCTTTTTCTGCTACCGTCGCTGCCTCTGCTGCTGCACGGGCTCTAGGCTCGGTTCCATTCTCTATCACCTCAGCCAAGATACCCCTAGCTCACCCTCTCCAATCTTTCAGGCTAGGACATGTGGATCTCATTCATGGGGCCGTCCTTCGAGAGTGGTGACTAGTAGCTCCCGTCCTCCCCTCAGCTCTCACGTCTCTTACGCCCGCTTGACCGTCGTGGAGAATGAGGTAGCGAGACTTAGGCATGAATTTGATGCCTTCGCTAGCTCGGTCGCCACGCACCACAACAGAGTCCAGGATGACCTCACCACGATCATAGATATTCTGAGGACGAGGCGCATCCCCACCATGATCCTTGCTCCCGCCCCTCCTCTCAGGCACCACTCGTCGACTCTCACTCTCAGGCTTCTGTAGGGCCTGTCACCCCTACCCTTGAGTTGGTTGCCACACTAGCGGACCCATCAGTTGTCGACACACACGTTCACACACACGTCGACACTCCCGTTATCTCACTCTCGTCTAAACCGGCACCACCAGCTGACTCACCGATCGACACTCTGGTCAACCCATCTGTTGTTGTCCCTACACCTGGTCCCCAGCAGCGGGACCCACCAACACCCCCAGAGGGTGGTACCACTGTCTGATATACATATCACTCTTTTTCTCCTGTCCCTCCCTCATACTATTTAGTGCCCATCTGTCTTTTCGGGGCCCTAGTCTTACACAGCTGGGGGCCCATTTTGCATTTTGCACTTCTCCATCATTTTGCCTATGTCCATATAGCATTTGCATCATATCATGTTTTTACATTTTTTCATCACTCCACGCATATGCATCAGCACTTTTTATTTTTATTTGCACAGTTTTCTTATTCATTCATTTTTATCTTTCATATCCACCCACCCAACCTAGCCTCATTTCCCTTCTTACCAGCGTGTTCTCAACAGTGAGGACACTAATGTGTTTATCTTGGGGGATGAGGGCTATCGCTTTTTATTTTTCATTTTTATATACTTCCTTTTATTTTACGCCTTTTCACTTTTATTTTCCACCTATTTCGTCCACATTTTTCTTTTTCTCATTCAGCATCACGTTTTCCATATTTTACCATGCATGCATGCATGTTTTTTTAGTTTTTCACTTTCTCCACCTTTTCCCCCCCTTTTGCTGGATTTGTTCCACATGACGATATCTCCTATAGCCTTTAGTATGCTATTGCGATGCTTATTACTCTTGCAATTCTAGTTAGAGTATTTCGGTCTTTTGCTACCTTTATGCTTGCATATATGTTCTTTTACCGAGTTCTCTATATGAATGCATGAAATAAATTGAAACTGAATGTATGCAGTAGTATCTAGTATATGCTTGTTGGAAATTCACCAAGCTTCATGAATCATTAGAATATCTGAAGCATCTGCCTGTTGTCTTATATCACTTCTTACTACATGCATGTTATGATTGTATGCTTTACTGCATGTCTTCATTATTTATCGAGATAAATGAAAATATCCATGCCTACTTATGAATTTAATTAGAGTATTATCTTATTGAACAATTTTGCATGCCTTATGAGTGAACCGAGTGTTATATCATTTCCTTCTCCACATATCCCTATAAATCTCTACATGTCATTTGGTTTCACCCCCTACAGCTACTTATACCGCATCCACTTTCCAAAGATCCCAAAAGAAAAGTTAGCCTCCAAAAAGCCAATAAAGAAGCCAAAATCAATTTGTATATTCTATTGCTCCCATCAAAAAAAGAAAAAAGAAATAAGAAAAGAAAAATCATTCGTTATATCCTATTTGCATGGAGCTACACAGATACTTGGGAAAAAGCCAAAATTCCATGTTCATATCCCTTACATGCGATGCCTCAAGCTAAGCTTTGTGTGGGGGGGGATGAACCATTTAACCACATGAATGAGTATGACATTAGAATGGAGTTGTGCACAATTGGGGATGTTTGATAATGCTTAAACTTTATGAAAAATTGCTAGCTATGGAGATTTTTCAGGAGTTGAGATGAATATATGAATATCATGATCCTTTCTATTCTCTTTTGCATGCCTGATTTGAATCTTATATACTTCGATTATATCTATTGATTGAAAAATGCATTGCCAATATTTTTATACTAGACTCTATGGATTGTAGGATGTTGATATGAATTGACTGCATGAATACTGAGAATTCCCTTCCTTTGATCATAAATGCTTGCAACTATTATATTAAGCAAAAGATACGAAATACATATTAGCATGTGATTTATTTCGAAGCATCGTGATAAGTAGCTAAGGCTTGCGATCTGATCTGATAATCTAGCACTCCCCTCCATCATATATTCCCTTTTTCTATTTCTTGATTTTATCGCCCGATGAGCCTAGTATTAGTCTTCCTCGAGGACGAGTAAGAGGTATGCTTGGATTTTGATGTGTCCATATTTTCCTTGTTTTTACCGCATCATTTCATATCATTTCATATCATATTCACCTCCGAAATCTATATTTTTAGATATTAATGCGCTCGTAACGCCATATTCTAGTTTTTGTATAGATTTGTATATTTTCAGGGATGTTGGAGCGAATTGGAGCTTATTCGGGACATGGACACATCCAGCACGTCCAGGACGTCATTGGCTAGGTTCCATTGGAGTTCACCGCAGTTTAGAAGAAGATCGGAGGAGAGGAGGAGAAGCAAGCAAGAGAGATCCAGAAAAAGCCTCAGCACATTCAGTTTCCCAGGCGAATCGGTCCGAGTAGCTTACAGCTACTTGGCCGAGCTGACACGCATATACAATAGGAAGCGGATATGAGGTGAGTCGGTCGAGCAGCTAGGCGACTCTACCTGAGTTGACACCCACTGCTGCTCGACCGAGTAGAGGGCTGCTCGACCGAGTAGCCTGTATCAGAGGCAAGCAAGCAGCATCACGGCTAGCGAAGTGACTCGACCAAGCAGCCACCTGCTCGGTCGAGTAGCCGACGCGCCCTGGCGACACATGGTCCCAACTTTCCAGATTTCTGAAATTTTCTGTGGGGTTCCTACCCCTTGTATAAAAATGATTTTTCTTTAATATTTGAGATATCAAGTGTTTTAGGGAGAGTTTTCAATGTAAGCTTGAGATTTGGTTCTAGGCTTTGATATTGGAGAAAGAGTTGATTTTTATTGCGTTTGCTGGCTTGGAATTTATTGGTTCTTAATTTTCTATGACTTGCTATCGAGCTACATCATCTTTGGTATGTATTTCATTCTTTTATATTTTTTGATTGCTATTATGGATCCCATGCTAAAAATCCAACCTTCCTTTATTTCCCCCACTATGTGTGAATAGCTCAATCTAGGGCTAATGGATTATCCCTAGGATTTTAGGAAAAAGATGCGAAGCTAGGATTTTTAGGTTGCATTGGACATAAAAAGGGGAGTATTTTGGTTGATCTAGCAAAATCCCTAGGAGAACTCGTACTGAGATTGTGCCCACGGTCTGGGGAATCGATGAGCTTAAGGAGTATCTTATTGATTTAATTATGGAGTTAGTGGATTCAACCGGGGCACGTGACCATGCCCGGCTCGTGCCTTGATGGGATCCACCGATGAACTATACCACTAATTGACGGCTACCGGCATCGCGTCAATAAGAGCAATCAAAATACCTCGAAGCTCTGATCCACAAGAGTGGTATGAGTTGAGAGTATTCGAGCCATGAGAGTGGTGAGATTATTGTAGACTCTTAATGCATATACCATATGCATCTATCGCGTGAGTGGGGTGAATATGGAATGTTAGATTCATGATGCCTTGACGCATGAATTCACTTCCTATATGCTACAATCCCCAATACAACCAATGCGACATAAAAGTCCTAACCTAGCATCTACCTCCGACGGTCCTAGTGGTGAGTCATAATGCCCTAGTCGTTTTATATTGATTAAACAACACCAACCAAACAATCATTCAAACCAACTGCTACCTCCTTCTGAGATTTAGAAATAACCTGAGGTTAATATATCGCTACTTTTCCTGTGGGATCAATATCTTTTATACTATAACTTGACACCATCTGCTTGCGTTCGTGAGCTCGAAACCGATACTTGGGAACCATTCAGCGCCTGGCATTAGTGACACTGCCAGGTGGCTTTTAGGTGTTAGTTTTGGATGCATCAAGTTTTTGGTGCCGTTGCCGGGGATTGTACGGTGTTACTTAGGCTATTTTTATTTTGAATAATGTGTTAGCAATTCTTACAATATCTTGTCTTTCCACCCTTTTATCTTTTATTACTTTGCTACTTACGGTACTCTTCTGAGTTGTTTTTGTTGTGAATGATCACTCGCCTCGGAAGAATTGACAAGAAATTACTTTTTGATCCCGAGATTGAAAAAACCGCACGAACACTTAGAGCTTTGGCAAGGGGTCAGACATCATCTAATCCGATGGTAGAGCGTACCATCACTCTGCCTTGTACTGCATCCATCTGGAACCATTTGAAACCAAGCTATGTGAGCACTTCTTCTATCTTGAGGCCGCAACTGGCGGTGGGTATATTTGAACTAAAGACCGGGCTAATTAATATGATGCATCAGGATCCCTTCCATGGGCATCCACACGAGAACCCGAATCATCATATTAATTCTTTCCTGGTAAAGTGCGACAAGTTCAAGGTGAAGGAAGTAAGCGACGATGCCATAAAGCTTAGGCTCTTCCCTTTTACTTTGAGGGACAAGGCCTCAAACTGGTTACGCGCCCATCCGGCCAACCACTTCACCACATGGGAGAAACTGGCCTTGGCATTCGTGGATAAATTTTACCCACCGTCCAAAATGGTGAGGATTCGAGGTGACATCTCCAACTTCAAGCAATTGCCTCAAGAGTCCATTTATGAAGCTTGGGAGAGGTTTAAGGATCTCCCAAGCAATTACGTAGTCTAACTAACCCTAATCTCACTAATATCAATCAAACCATGCTTCGCCGGCAACGACGCCAAAAACATGGTTGTCTTGTTTTAACATTTGTAAACCGCAAGATCACGGCTGTCGTCATAGCATGTTACGGGTCGTCCGCAGGGAGGCTAGGGTGATCGAGTACTAGCTCGATTTTGGGCTAAATAGCTAGCTAAGCAATCGATTGAGAATGGATGTATGAGTTATGGGGATGAACACAGGAATGTCATGAGGGTATGAAAGTATAACGATGGGGATGAGGAGAAGATGAGAAATAGGACCGATAGGGAAACTATAACGACAGAACAATAATAACAACGACAGCAAGAACAACACACAAGATTAACAACAACATAACAAAACCAATAAGATGCAGAAAAGATAAAGAAGAATCTTCTCTCGTTGATTTCTTGGATGGGATGACAATCCATTTACAAAAACCAGAAGGAAGCTCTTAAATCAACATTAAACCTAACTTAAAACTTATCTAATCCTAACCTAAACTTAGAAAAACAATAGAACCGTAAAAATAGGGCTAAAAACGAGCACAAGACTCGGCTCTCCCTCGAAGACGGTGCCCGGCTCTCTTAAATAAAACCCTAGAAGTCGGGTCCCACTCCATAGATTCACTTTTGAACGGCTGCGTGGTTGAAACCACGCGACCGCGTCATTTGCTGCTGAAGAGAAAAAGGGCCACGCGATCGTATGAAGACTCGTTCACGCGACTGTTGAACGAGAACTCTGTTGAACGAGCTGACACAGCTGTATGAACCAACTTTCATACGGCCGCATAGGTTATGGTTCTTCTTGTATATCCTCCTCTTCAATCCCTTTCTTGAATTTTTGAGTGATACGGCTGTATGGAAGGGAGTCCATATGGCCGTGTAGGCTGTTTAGCACCATTCCAGGCTCTAGGCTGCACCAACTCCTACTTCAATTCTTTGGCAATCCCTCAAAAATCCCTCAAAGCTTCATCATTCTCCAACCAAGCTCTCATTGATGCTCCATGCAATTGCTTCCAAGATTCATAGCTCAAGCCTCTTCTCTTGGCTCATCATTCAAGTTTCTTCACCCAAATCAAAGTCAATCTAGGCTCATGTTTAGCTTCATCATCACAAAGCTTTAGCAATGAGCTCTAAGCTCCATCTCTCATAACTTCTCAAAGATATCTCAACTCCAAGCTCTCATCTCCAAATCCAGACTCCACACCCCAGGCTCCTTCATTAGACCCCAAATGCTCTAGAAAACAAGCTCCAAGCTTAATTTTTCAAAGCTTTCAGCACATCATCAGCTGCTTTTTGTCATGAACTGCTCCATTTGAAACCAGGCACCTAAGTGATTTCATGCTCCCAAGGCACCATGACATGAGATAAAGCCCCAAACTCAAACATGCTCCAGGTCTTCCCAACTCTCCTAACTCCTAATATTCCTCATAAACTCCAACACTAATGTTCCAGCTTTCTTCAAGGCCTCCACAAGTGCCAAACCACCTCACAAAAGTCCAAGATGCTTCAAACTCCCCTCTATTTACCTCTAATCACCTACAAAGCACCGGGGATGACCAAATGCGTAAAAGGGAACAGAAGTAGTAAAAATGGCACGAAAACCGAGACAAAGTGGAGTAAAATATGAATGAAATAAAGGTGAAATCTATATATATAAACAACCAATCAAAAATCCAGGTTCAACCCCAAGCGATTGTTCCTGCCGAACCCTAAGTTTAAGCCGTTATTCCTTATTCAGAACCCCATGCCCAAATTGAGACTGAAAACCCTTCAGCCCAATCCTAAGACAATCCTAAATCTTTACAGCCTTCAGCTCCTGCTTCTCATGTCCCCACGTATCGTGATGACACGTGTTTGGGCAAATATAATTTGATGATCAACGTTAAGCTCTTAAAGGAGCATTTCATATCCTATCACGCCTTCACTGTCGAGAACCTCTCCCAGCTTTTGGCTACGACCAAGTTGGTCGATCTATTTAGGTATTCCCATGAAGAGTCTCCCAGACCTTACCCCATACTCGTCAAGTTATTTTATGCAAACTACATTCACGATGAATACAATGATTCTGGGTATTGGACACCATCGTTCAGGGGACCTCGATCAAGCTTGTCCCCAAACTTCTAGGGACTATCCTTAGGATTTCTTTCACCAGATCCCTACCTGCAGACATTTTCATATCTAAGGTAGTAGATCTCGATCAGGCCATCCTTCAGGACATATTTCGTGAGATCCCTCGTATCCTCACTTCTTACGTCAGATCTTCCATGTTCACCCCCACATGGTTGGGATGTCCACCATGTGGTTAAGTCCAATATTCTACCCAAGTATAGGTCCCCTGATTAGCTATCTCATGAGATTTTGAAATGCATGTATGCCATCTTTTCAGGCATGGATATTAACTGGGCCAGTGTCATCCTTGACCTAATGGACCACATTGAGATTACCTCCATCACTTCTCATATCCCATAAGGTTGCATCATGACACATGTCTTTTGCCACTTTCGGATCGATCTTTCTGCTTATGAGTCTGTCCCTATTAGCCATCTTCTGGATGCATATGCGAAGCTGAAGTCATCTTTAGCTATGCAGACTACAGCCAAGAAGAGGTAGTCTGTTTCTGGCCCATCCTCATCATCTGTTCCACCAGCTGATTCATCAATCCCTTCATCCTTTACTCCAGCTGCTTCTGATCAGATCCTTGTC